>CM044102.1:4417541-4581932 GCA_024174645.1 Lemna minuta | reverse complement strand
TTCGCCATTATACTCTTTAATTAGCGATTTTAATCTTTAAATTGGTGAATGTGAAATGACATGAGATTGTGTGTGATGCAACGATTGCACTGAGTGTTTGGTCAATCACCTCCAGCGGATCTGATCCTCCTCCTTGTGAGTCGCATGTGTGGGACTACCCTAAATCACTCTTATTACCATGACTATCGATAGAAATGTGAATTCAAAGAAAATAAAGTAGATAATTTTCTTGGCATGCGTCCCTGTGGATAATTGAACCTTCTCAAACATGCCAATTCCCACACACATAATACTAAGAAGGGTACAAGCAAGGTATTATCATGTTAAACATGTTAGTTAGTGAATTTTCTCCTCTAGATGCTCAATCGACAATCTCTTGAAAGGAAGTTAAACAAGTAGCAAATTGATATCCAAAATAATCAAATTTATCAAACACAAGTTTGAAACCAAATATCCATACAAATATCTAAACCATTGGCATTGAAAAACACTTAATTCCCTAGTGGTGGCCCCATTTGGCACACCAGTCATTTTGTACTCTCAATTATAGGTTTAACATAATTCTTAAATAATTAAAATTGATGATTAATTAAGTAAAAAATTTGATTAAGAGTCAAATCCATGAAGAATTAGATTTTTCAACATGACAATCTTCAACACTGAGAAAAATTCAATCAAATTGAACAATGTAAATCCATTTACATTTTGGGGATTTAGGAAGAAAATATTGAACTGTTTCCAAGGAATTAAATCCCACACTTGACTTTGGCATTGCTTATAAGGTCAATATTTTCCAGTCAGGTTTCTAAAGCAGCCATGTACTCTGGTACCTAGATGGCATGGCCGGCCATGACATTTTATTTTTGTACAAAACTCAATTCGACTCGGAGGTCTAAATGAATGCAGCTAATGCTAGCTCACAAGTTGATCTTCGGCCCACCACCGGCAACGGTAAAAACAAGGGGAATTGAGTTTCTACTTCTAAGCATAATTCTTGCACCGACCTAATATGTTTAGATTTAGTAATACAAGTGAATAATGTTAGGGGTAATCTCATTAATTGATTTAATTATGTTTAATGTGGGGATTAAGACATTCATATAAATCAGTTAATAATCAATAATGGGATGACAAATTATTGATTTAGAGGCTTAAGCTCTCCTCACTCTCTATAAATAGGAGGCCATAGTCCACTTGAGCAACCCAATGCTTATAACCCTCTAGATAGACTCTCATTTCTTCTAGAGAACAAGTGGTTATCTTGGAGATATTCAAGAAGACTATTCTCCACTTCAGAAATCTACAATGATGAAGAATCATCCCATGAATTCAGGTATGAATTTATTTCTGGTTTTATGTATCTAATTATGCTAATGAATTAAGATGCAACTCAAAGTTTTCATCAAATAGTTGTGCACGAAAATAGTAAAGCGTAGAGATGAAATCATTGGTTTTTTTATGGTTAATTCATGCTCTTGAAATCATAGTCTACAATTCAAAGGTATCAAATTAAAAAATTTTCCTTTTAGAAAATATGCATCTTTTAGATTCAAATGTTTTAGAGCTGTAAACTTGAATCTTTTAGACTTATATGCATGTGATTTTTTACTTATAAAATTAAACAATTGATAAACTAAATGATAAATAAAATATTCATTTTTTTCCTTTGACATTTTATCACCTTTTCTAATGCTCGTTCGATGTCAAAAAGGGAGAGAGAGAGAGAGAGAGATCAGCATCCATTCTTCTGAGGGACGTTAGGAGAGAGAGAGCCGTCGGATCAAGTTCATGCATTTTTTTTCAGAAAAATTATAAAATATCGATTCGGTAAAATAAAAAATTAATTTCTTACAGAAAATCAAGCGAAAGTTTCCATTCTCTCTGACTATCTCCCGTGAAGCCAGCGCCGCCGACCGGTGGCGGCACGTGAGCGACGGTGGTCGCTGCCCGAGCCCTCACGAGGGGCGGCTCACGTGAGAAGAAGAGCGAACAAGATATGGAAACAGGAGAGAGGTACAGATTTTGGCATCGGATCGACATACCTGTCAGGTCCAGCTCGGAGAGAGAGACTGTCCTTGTGATGTTGGAGTCGGGTTCGCATCATTGTCGGTCCAGTCTAGAGAGAGAAAGAAGAGGAGAGAGAATCCTGGGAGAACCGGAACGGACATTTTCGGCTTGCCGGCGGCAGCTGGGCTGTCCAAGCTTTTGGTCGGGCTGCCGGCAGCCTGGGACCATCGGAATATCGAATACTCCTTCGACATCCGATTCCTGTACGCACAGTGAAGTGATTCAAAGTGAACCCCTTTCTCTCTCCTCTTTCTCTCTCTTCTGCGATCCCCAGGCGACGTGATTCACGAAGAACACCACAACAGCGACGCCTCGCTCATCTCCGCCACCGAGAAAGGTAAAGCACGAGAGAGACTGAGAGAACGAGTTCTCCATGTACACGAGTTCCCAGTGTGCTTTTTCTTTCTTTCCTAGAGATCAGCGGCACCCGCGCGTGTGCCCGAAGGACAGGAAGAGAGAGAATCTAGAGAGAGAAAAGAGAGTAGGGACGGATCGGCGCGGCACCGAACGTGATAAATACAGAGGAAAATTATCGCTGATACAAACTTTCGTAATCTTCTATGTGCAATTTGAAAAGTGATCATAATTCACAAGCGCGCTAAAGCGTCGGCAAGAGAGGAGATTTTCTTGGCGACCTCCGGAGGGAGAATAAGCGGAGGGCGGTGGACCCCCTCGCTCCGGCGGCGGAAGTCGAAGCATAGCGCGTCGGCGACCTCCTCGGAGCTCCACCCAGCTCGCCGGAGCGAATCGCCGCAGTGATCGGCCTTCAGGAGGAGCGAGTCAAGGGATCGCCTGAGAATCCATTAACTCGCAGCCGAGCTCCTCGTCGTCGTCGCCGGCGGCCCGCCGGCAGGACGTGCACCATCTCCTCGACGTCAACGGCGCCCCAGCCGCCGTCGCGGAGGACGGCTCCGATGTTGTCGAGGAAAGTGGCCACCCATTCCGGGGAGCTTCGGAGGGCGGATTTCGACGAACGAGGAGGAGGATGAGAGGCGGCGGCGGTGGTTGTAGGCAGCCTCGCTCCAGAACTCAATCCACCGGGGAGTCCGGCTTGAACTCGATCTCCGCCGCTGGAGGCAGCTGCCGGATAATGTCATCCCGCTCAAGTTTGATCCGGTTGGCTTCTGCCGTATGACTTGGTTAAGAAATAAAGTTTTTGGCGTTTGATCCCAACAGACAGGATCAGGGAAAGGTGACCGGAGAAAGCCTCTCGCTCTGAAGAAATCAACAAGGTCGAGGGCGCAGCAGATGATCATCGACTCGTCAATGAAGAACACGGGATTACCAGCGAGGTTAGGGCTGCAAGGGACATAGCACCGCTCGAACAGCGGAATCATGGGCGGCGCTCGCCGGAGCGCCGCCCTGGCACGGCGAAGAGCTAATTCCGAGTCCGCAGGCCGAATTCCCCAGGATTTCGGCCAGAAGGCGTTCCGCGCGATCTGTATCGATATCGCCGCGATCGGGAGATCAATGGAGGAGCGAAGACGGAGACGACGGGGGGATGTGGGAGGGCGCCAGTCAGGGAAGCCTGGACCGGTAGGTAAGCCGAGGGAGAGGACGGCGCGGAGATCGGGAGGGAAGCGGAAACCAAATTCTGCCTCAATGCGAGCGAACTCGGAATCGGAGAGGCCGGGGAGGACTTCCAGCCGAAGTTCTTGAGAGTGATCGAGGACGGCTTCGGCGAGGTCGGAGAAGGAGAGGAGCCCGTCGCGGTGCGAGAACGGAGGACAAGACGACGTGGCGGACCGGCCGGAGGCGGCGCGAGGAGAGTCGGCGGAGTCCCGCAGCGAGCCCCGCCATGCGGTGATCTACATCCACCATCGTCGGTGAAGAAGACGAGATCGCGGGTTTGGTGAATGGGTGAAGGGCGCGTTTTATAGTGGAGTGTCAGAGAAGCAAGTCACTCCAACTCTAACGGCCTAGAGAGAGAAAATAAGAGAGGGTGAGTGGGCGCACTCGAAGTGTCGGAGTGTGGGTCCCTGTCAATAAGAGAAACCGGGGCCGAGGCGTACGCGTATGTCTGATGAGCCGTTGCACCGTATCGCATCCTGAGCGTCCACGAATCCGTAAGGTGCGTAGGGGCCGTCAATTTGATAGACCCTTGAGTGCACCCCAAAACGCATGATTCGTTTACACGACTGATTTGTACCTCGACTTTGCACGTGCGATTACGTGCAGGAGAGACAAGGATTTGGAATCTCTCTTCTCCCTCGGAGTAGTCTCCTACTAGAGAGAGAGATGGAGAGAGGAAGAACATGCAATCTCCTATCAATCATCGGTGGGTATCTAGCATATCTCTCTCTTCCCCGAGTCGATGATAGAATAAGATCGTTGTCCGGGGAGTCAGACAGGGACAAATCAGTCCCTGGAAAATATGCAACAGCATCGATTTAATAACAAAATAATCCCAATTGTCACGTTCTTCGAGTCGGAAATGTTTATCGAACTGCCCACCGGAGGAGAGACAAAGAGCCGTTGGCTAGGTTCAGAGAACAGGGATCACTGATAGAATTGCCTTGATCAGATTGGATCATCATCACCGAGCATGATGATCCACCCGATGATCACATAAAGTTAGCTTCGATCGATTGAGGGAGTGATCAACTCCATGATCGGCCGACGATCACTCCCTGATATTAACGATCTGACTGCCGATCAGATTATTATTCTATTTGCAGGGGGTTCTTTTGTCAAAATGCTTTAATATTTTAATAATCAATGAGCTGGTGATTGGCAACCAGAGAGAGGATCACTGATCAATCACCGATCGTTGATCTAATAGATCGCCTTCGATCGATCAACAATAAGATGCCAGAGTGTTCACTGCCCATCAATCAGATCATGATCATCCTCGGCGGGTCGATCGAATCCATCAATCAGCCAACAATCAGATCGGACTGCCGTTCCTAGTTAGGCTTAGTAGAGAAGATACTAAATAAAAAATAAGTACAGAAAAAGAGGCCAAGAAACTGCTAAATACTAATATCCAAGAGAGAGGAAACCGTCAAGGCTACCATACAGATGAAGATAATCGGACGGCCCACATCAACTGTTCGATGATTGGACAGAACCGCTGTAACATAGAATCTCAGTGCCTGTGGCGCCCTTTGCCCCTGCTTTCACAAAGGTGGATGTGGGGTTGAAATGAAAAGAAAAATTAATCATCATCATCATCATCATAAATTATTTGGCGTAATGATGGACAAGTAATTTTTTTCTAACTGGTATAACGAAGTTTTATGAAATAAATACCTTTCGGGGGACGAAGAACGAGATTGTGAGCGATGGTGATATCTTGCAGCCGGGCTCCGGCTTCTACTCCGACGATGCCGCCTACAATCAATCCAAGAATTCAACCTATTTAATATCAGGTACGCCGCACCTCGATTTGCACAAGTATTCAAATACTAGTCCGACTACCATGCTTTGGAACAAGCTAAGGTAACATTTTGGAACTATTATCTAGTTAAGAGTTATGTCCCGCCACCATCCTTCTGCAAGATTAGTAGCACAGGACTTGCAAAGAAGGGCAGATCAATCATGTCTACAAGAACTCACTACCCAACCTCTTGAAATATCGATCAGGTCTGAAATTACTAGGTTTGGAACCTGGAACTACAGCACCAAGTCATTGCCATCAAACAATGAACCACACAAATTTCCCTCTCCCCCTGCTTATATCAGTCAGCAGCTACAGTAAAATAAGAATTTCCCTCTCCCCCTGTTTCTTTTCCACTTCTTCATTTGCAGAATTCAGAAACTTCTAGAACCCAAAGAAGTAGGGCATATCAAGTGGCAATCGAGTTGGCCTGAGCCATTATGCATTCAGCAGTCAGCATGCAGAATAAAGGCACAAGGAAAAATGAAAGAAGATAGGCAGCCTAGGGGTTAGGGTCCAAGGGTCGAGCAACGGATATCCATCGCTCAAATCTGGTTGACGGAAAAAAAAGCAGGTCAAATTGCCCCCCTGCTTGATACTTGGTCAGGAGTTGATTGGCAGTCTGGTCAACCCCATTGATCTTGGCCTCGGCAGCAGCAGGAGTCCCTTACACCTCCTCCGGAAGTGCAACTTGCAGCAACCAACTTGTGCAGCAGCACGGCAGTTTGCTTCTGCCACTATCTGCAGTCATGGTGCTGGCTGCCACCATCTACACTGACAGTATCAATGGGAGTTCAAGCTGCTGACACCATCTACAAAGCAATAGAGAATGCAGTAGCTGCCAGCAGAACCCTATGTGGTGCCGCAGCTAGATGGAACCCTAGGCAGTGGTGGGGGCAGAGGCAGATGCTCACAGTCCTTCCGGAGAGAATGGGAGAAAGAGGGACAGAGAAATAGCAGCAGCGGCAGAGTTCAGGAATTGCTGAGGAAGTGGAGAGAAGGGGGAAGGTGAGATTTTCATTTGATTTTATTTATTTATTTTCAGACAAAAGGACCACAGATATCCTGCCCGCCAGTCTGCAGTTAGAATATGCCAACAAAATCCAGGAACCACAAGGGTTGTATGCACCAGACCGTGAAGTCAACAACAGACAGTGGAACATGGCCCCTGACCCCTAGGCAGGACAGAAAATCTATGAAGCGAACCAGCCAGTTTCAGTATGACATTGAATTCAACAGAAAACCCCAACTCTCTGCTATATCCTAAAGCAGCTGTAGTACTTCTCTAGTGACTTCTGCTCATATTGCCTGCTCCCCCACACCTCTCCTTTCTCAATGTTTAACATATAAATAGGGCATTCTTGCTGACTGGAAAACTCGGGCACGTATATGTCTCAACCAATTGACTCGGGCATGTGCCAAAGTTGTTGATTTAAGCACTTTTCCTCATTTGCTTTTCTTTTCAAGCAAATGTCTACCTTCTGATCCTCAATCACTTCATTCGCTTGCTCTTCTTTGATCTTATTTCTTACCTTTCTCCTTCCATATGTAAATCAATATTGATGTAGTATCACATTCATAGTTCCCTTGCTGATAATTGAGTAATTTGGTTGATAATTTAAATAAAATAAAATTGAGACCTGGAAGGAGATCGACTCCGGGATCTACTACGGCTGCGGTAACGGTAATGACCAGTTTTGCTAGCCTCTGTGAGTTTGTCCTTTCTCTGCCGTTCCTGCTCTCTCCTCTTTGCCATATCAGCCACCGCATCTTTTTTAACTGAGAAAGTCATCAACGATAAATTTGGTCAGACCAATTTTTCAGAAGATAGGCAGCAGAATACTTCAAGTTTTCACTTAACATATAACTTACTTTGCTTGTTGAGCTGCTTGCTCATAATTCGTTTGAGCCGTTCTTGAGGGGTTTCCTTCTTTTCAGCTTGCTGGTTCTTATAGGCCCCAGGCTTGTTCAGTTTTGCAAGTGCTGAAGACGCACTATTATTTAAAAAAAAACGAGGGATCTTTAGAGATGAAAAATTCAGGTGTTATGTAAGACAGCTGCACAGATTTACAGACAGGTAGATAAATACCTTGTTTTTTTTTTGAAAAAAAGATAAATACCTTGTTAGTGGCTTCATTACTTTGCTGGTGTTCTCATCTAAGGTCACACCAGAGGCAGGATCAACATGCAAGGCCTCCAGAATGCGGCCAGCAGATGACCTGAAATGATGAAGATGATACACTAAATCGTCATCTATCTCTCATATTTCGGAAGAAAATCCCAGTCTCTGTGCCTCTGAGGAAATCATCCAGGCCACTACTTGTTACTGGTCCTGGGATGATTATGATTGACCCAAATAAACACAAAACCTGAAAACTCAGTCTTACGCAGGAGACAGAAAATGTCAAATTCATAGTTTGAGAATAAAAAGTCAAGTGCCCCGACCGGTTCACTATTTCGGCTTGAGATGGAGGGGATAATGGCGGAGATATTCTTTCCAGCCCAAATGAATTGGAATTTGATCCGCCAAATTCTGTTATATACTCGACTTTTGGGGCCTTGGATCTACTCTTGTGTCCTCCATTATCTTGATCATGCCGTCTTGATTGTGACGGGGAGTACGAGCGTGATCTGGATCTTGATCTATCCAAAACAATGTCCAGGATCAGTCCTGAGGATTCAAGCATGATAAAAGATAAAAAGAAAGAACATAGGATGTGAGAACATTATGAACCTTTGGAAACGAGGATAGGCATCATAGGTGGGACTTCGGCGTCGTTCTCTGGGCATAAAATCAAAATGAAATGAAAAGGAAATATACAAATCGTAGAAAAAATGGGGACTAAACAAAACTTCCACCTGTATGGATCATGATGGGGGACCCTCCACACTGCACGAGATGCTTCCCTATCTTTATCCCGTTCCATTTTCGATGCTTTTCGCCTTTCCTTGCGACTGAGTTTTCTCTGAAAGAAAAGAAAAAATCTAGTATAAATATTTCATTTACAGGATTTAAAAATAACAAAAAATAATAAAATCTTACAGCTCCAGGATCCCCTTTGATGACTTCCATTTGTTTCTTCTCTTCCTTAGCTTTCTTGTCCATGTAAAGAAGCCAATTGTACCTCTTTACCCCAAAGTCTTTGGCAATTGCATCAATTCCTTCATCACGGCTGTCATCACTGCTGAAGTCATCATCGTCATCGTCGTCATCATCATCATCCTCATCCTCCGTGTCACCATCCATCGGATGAGCTTCATCACGTCCATCTCCCTTATATGAGAAACCTACCTGTGAATATGCACCCCTGGTTGTAGAAGCTTGTGATCCATGTGATCTAAGCAGAGAGGATACAATCAGAAAGCTCATAAACATGCTCTTGAGATAAAGATATATTGGAATCTGAGATATTATAGATGACCTCTCAGGGGTAAAAAGAGCAGAAGCTTTTGCCTCAAGTTCATGGGTAGTATTCTGTAAACCCTGTTCATCATTAACTGTAGAATAAAAATAAATTTTCACTACTATTGTTGAAGGTGGAAAATGTTCATATTTAAGTGTTTGATCCAGTCCAATTAGGGAATTTAAATTTTTTTTAGGAAAGACTGGGACTAGAGATCAAAAGGTACCGACATCCTCTGCGTCGATGCTTAATTATATCCCGGTAACGCTCGAAATTAACGAACTCTTCAAGTTCTTCTTCCTCTGAGGTTTTTTCTTGAGTATGACGCGCCCGAGAAACTGGATCACGGATGAAATCAAGAAGAGCACGGCCATCAAATCTGCTCCAAGAAACAACAGGAAATCATGATGTCAGGGTTCCAATTTTAAATTTAGTGGCAAAGAAACTGCTCGAGATAATCTCACCTGTCGATCATAACATCTTGTTTTCCATTCCAAGGTATCCTAGATAAGATATAAAAGAATATATCATTCATTCATACAAAAATTCTAGACCGCAGAGTAAATTCAGGAGAATTAAGCAACTCAGCAGTAGAATATCTTTATAAGATATGCATGATACTTCTTCCCATAAGATGGACATACGCGTTGACAGGCCATTTCCCCACATCGGAAGCAGTTAAAAAATGTAATAAAATGCTGGATACCAACTGATGATGAAATCGTTTTGTCATAATCCATGATAAGATCAAGTGACAAAAATCAGATGGGGACTGATCATAACATCTTGTTTTCCATTTAAAGGTTTCCAAGATATTGTAGAAAAGAAAATATCATTCATTCCATCAAATTAAAAAAACTTCTAGACCACAAAGTACATTGTGGAGAGAACTGAGGAACTCAGAAGTAGACTATGTTTATCAGATATGCAAGATACTACTTCAACATAAGATGAACATATGCGTTGATAGGTCATTTCCTCACATAGGAAGCAGATAAATAATGCCAAAAAATGAAGAATACCAACTGATGATGAAATCAAATGGGGACACATTAATTATACTAATATAGCACCAGATATGCAACGTTAATTGGCACTAGAAGAATGTAATTCAATCTTCAAGTAAAATCTCACATAGGAGCACTAATTACGTGTAAAACCTAACATTCCTAAAAAGGAATTTATTATTCCTCGTATAAGTAATAAAAATTGATCGAGATTCACTCAAGGACATTCATCGATGGCTTCTCATAAAAAGAAAAAATCAAAAAGTTAATTTAAAACCCATAAAAGGAAAATAGCACGAACCAAATCCTTTCATAAGAAAATGGCATGAACCGAATAAATATCCATGAAATGGCCATAAATGAGGGGAACGAGAAGACTGCAATCCAATAATCATGTAAAATCACTACCATAAGAGCCCTAATTACACTCAAAATTTACATTCTTAAAAAAAATAATTCATCATTCCTCATCGATGTCACGTAAATTGATATAGATTAACTCGTGGACACTCTTCAATGGAATTACAGTAAAATAGCATCAGATCCGCAACGTGAATCAGCACTAGGAGACTGTAATTCAGAAAATATTGACTACCATAAGACCCTTAATTACAGATAAAACCTTACATTCTACGAAAAATATTCGACTATTCCTCACATAAGTCACAAAAATTGATCTAGATTCATTCATGGGTAATTTAAAAGGCTAAGTGAAATTAGACAAAAAGGACAATGGCATGGAGCAAATAAATATAAGTCAAATGGCCACAAATGAGGGGAACATGAAGAGGAAACATACAGCCCTTGCTGATCCTCCGCCGCCTGGTGGAGGCCATCATCTCGATACAAGCGGCATCGCGTGCCGACGACCTGAAGCGCCTGCTGCGGATCCCCCCGCCGTTTCGCGAGGAAAACCGCTCGCCGCTGCGCTCTCTTGCGCGCCGCGTCCATTAGATCGTGGACCTTCTTCTCCGATTTCCGCGCCTCGTGCCACATCGCGCCTTCCTGCCTCTGGCCACCTCCTTGGAGCCTTCAGCCTCGACCGTTCTCCCCTCTCCTCTTTTCCCTCGTTCATTTCTTTTATTAATGGGCCAGAAAGGCCCAATAAGGCATCACCGAAAACATTCTAAAAACCAGAAGCCCTAAACGCTTGAATATTAAAGTGGACCTTTTTAAGCCCAATGGCCCATTCTTAGTGTTCTGTTATGTCGGCAGTGGTTTTAAGTCATAACCTAATCCTACACTGAAACTCCGTTGGATGAAAATGACAGTCAAGCACAGTGATGATTTAGGGCTTTCAGTAATGGTCTCCAATCATTACCTATTCCTGCACCTAAACTTGATTCCATGACGGTCAAGCACTTTGACAACATGGAGAAACCTAAATTTCAGTGTAAGGCATAAGGAGGTTTGATTAATGGAGACATACATGAATGTAGATATACATTTATGTTAGTATACATGATGTATCATATGTATTGATGCATTTATGCATGCATACGTGTATGTGAATGGATTGAAGTATGGATGAATGGATAGATGATATACGGTGCATACATCTATGATGTACGTCGTATCTGTGTATGTAAGTTGTAAGTTGTCTATATGCATATATGAATGCATGATTTTATGGTGTATGGTGTATGATGTATGATTATATCTATGATTTATGGTGTATGAATGTATCCATATGTGTACAATTATATCCATGATGTATGGTGTATGTATGTATTTATGCATATATAGATGATTATATGTATGATGTATGTGAATCCATGTATTCATGTATCCATATACGTTTGAATATTTGTATGATGTTTGGTGTATTTATTTATGAATACACCCATGATTATATGTATGTGTATGGTGAACGTATGTATGCATGATCATATGTTTGATGTATATGATGGATATACTGTGGCCTGCAAAACTTATCACACTTCCATGTCTTATTTATATTCATTGAAATAAAACTTTACGTTTCATCATCTTTGTGAGATGTTTGCAATGAATTCATGAAATTTTTGTAATGACGAAGTGCATCATGATAATATCAAATCATATAAACCACTGGTCTTTAAACATATAAGCTAAATACTCTTATTTGAGGGATATTCAAGAAAGAAATTAAAATAGTTGGAAAAAATAGTATTGACTAATTTGACATGTATGATGAGTATGGCTGATCATGAGGATACTAATGCTAGATAGTGGGTGATCTTTAGAGAAAGAGTTCACTGAATTGATATGTATGAATCCGTGGATGGTATTGTACCTCACTATCAATTAAGTTGATTCATGTGATAATTGTATATATGGTTCTTAGATCTAAGAAAACATTGGCATCTTGTAGAAGAATGATCATGTTTTGACCATGATTCACAAATCCCTAGCCAAGGGATGTACAAAAGGTGGGCGTTGAGAAGTTAATAATACATGATAAGTGTTGCTATAGAGATCTAGGAATTGGCTAGTAGAAGGTGCGAAAGGCAATCAATGGAAGTAGGAGGCAAGATGGAAGCCAATAAGTGAGCCACTGTTTCAAGGGGCCAACCCACATCACACCCTTCTGAGCCATCATGTTGGGATCTATGAAACTTGGCAAAACTCATTATGCACAATGGAAATGAATTAGATGTCATCATGCAATGGGAAAAACTTAAACAAGCACAAGAAAAACAAAATAAAATGTAATCATACCACCTTGCAAATTATCTTATCCTCAACTATTGGGTTCTGATATCAATGAAGTTTGGAAATTTTGATCAAAACATCGAATGCAGCGGAAAACATTGAATCAAATATTCAAAACGCCAAGTAACCAAGAATAGATGATCCTATCATCTCGTATGAATGAGAAAACATACTTACAGGGTTTCCTTAAAAGAGTTCTTAAAGCTATTCAACTGTCTAGACTATAGTGGTATCCACACGGTCTCCGTATGGTTGGATCTCCTATTCAAAGTTCTTCACCAAGAGAGAAAGAGAAGAAATGAGAGAATTCTTATAAGGCTTGCACGAGTGCCTTGAGTTGTAATCGTTCTCCCCCTATTTATAAATATTAGTATGTGATTTTTTCATAAAAACCTTTATAATTTGATCTATATCCACCAACATTCATAGACCTTAAGTGTGTGACACTCTAGGTCCATATATCTCTCTAGTTAATAACTCTATAGACCAAATAACATCTTATTGGTCAACCTTAATTAATTATCCACATACACATATAGATTAATTAATCAATGATCGATTTAATCCAATCGATAGGTTAAATTTCTAGCCCGTTAGGTGCCAAGCTACACAACGTACTCTAGGAGATATAGAGTATGTAAGAACTCACTTATGGAACCTTCCCATCATCGATTATCATGTATCTATAATCCTTCATCCATATTAGACTCATAAATGACTTAGGGTACGGTCAACTGTCAAACTCTAATCGGTTACTCAAGTTAATACTGATGCATGTAGAAATCATTGAGAACTCCTTTGATATTTCCTCTACCTTGGCCAAGGATTTCATCGCATCTCATTCCTTAAGTCAATTTCCTCAAATACCGATGATGGATGATCTCATCTTGATCACATAATCATCTTCGTGGACTTCATGTCATATTCAATATATGACGTTTTAGATATCTCGTGGCTAGGGATTCGTAAGTCATAATCAAAACACGATCATCCATCCACAAGATTTCTTTGGTGTCTCAATTCAAAGGACTACATACACAACCATGACATGAATCAACTTGATTAATTGTTAGGTATAATACCATTAAGGGATTCATACGGATCAATTCAGTGAACTCTTTCTCCAAAGAGCACCCACTATCTATCCTTAGTATCTCCAAAACGATGGCTACAAGATCAGTCATACTCATCATATGAGTTCGATTAGATAGTGTTATTCTTTTTAGATAATTCGATGTCCTTCTTAAATATCGCATGAATAAGAATGTTTAGAACACATGTTTAAAGACTAGTGATCACTATATTATGATTTTATGATAATTCATATAGTCATTGTACATGCTCATGGACTTCATTGCTAACACCAAACAAGATTAAGAAAAAATAAATTTCATTTCAATGAATATAAAAAAGATACATGAAAGTGTGATTGGCTTATAGGCCACATAATATCCATCATCAACCTTTTCACTTGTGATGCCACAAGATGTGCATGTGTACAACCTCTAGATGGATCCACGTGGTTCTTGTCTTGACAGACCCTCCTCTCCTTGTACACGATTTGATGTACTAGACAACATAGTCTTGATCTATGAAGATCTCCTCACATCGTCAATCACATTGGTTCAAGGAATAGAGAAGAAGAGAGTTTCATGGGTTCCTCAAACCCTACCCCTATAGGTCTTTATACTAAGCTTATTTGTTTTCAAAAAATCCATAAAAATAATATATTTATCTAGTCATTCAAGAAATGTGTGTGTAACCTTTTAGGTCCAAGAACACATGCAGTTAATAATTCTATAGGCCAAATAACTCTATTAACTTCTCCAACTAATTAGTTCAATATACAATATTAATTAATCAATTAATCATTGGTTCAATTTAAACCACTGGATAGGTTGAGTTCTAGACACATAAAATGTCAAGTTACGCCACATATCTTGGAAGATGATATGGTTATACTACCCCTTATATGAAACTTGTTTGTTAGTACTTATCGTACACATATTAACCCTCATTTGCACTACACTCCTCAAATGACTTAGGGTATGTTCATGTCAAACCCTTGATTAGTGATTCTAGTTGAACAAGTTTTCAATCAAAAATCATTAAAAAAACTCCTTTTTCTGATATTTCACTTCACATCTTGGCTAAAGAGTTTGTCTCCTCTTAGTACCGAGGTGGACAATATCACCTTAGCCACAAAATCACGCAGGTGGATCTCTCATTTTGTTTTAGGTTTCACAATTTGAAGTCCCCATCCATAAGATGTATTCAATATATCATCACATGATTGACAATTCGATATAATATCACCTAGGGATTTATGTGGATCAGCTCAGTGAACTCTTTATCGTAAGAGCACCCATTGTTCCATCTTCGTGTCTACATTCAAATGGTTGTGAGATTGAGTATCTTCATCATATGAGCAAGAGCTTGCATTTCTATTTTATCTAGATAAAAAATAACATTAAGAATATGTATCTAAAGATACTTAATCATTGTCATATGATCTTAGCATAATTTACTTAATATTGCTCATAGCCTAGCGCTTCATATAATTATCGCATACGTATAATAATGAATACAAGATTTATAATAAAGTGAATGAGACATGTATAATGTATTTGGCATGTAGGCCCCTGATTACCAATATGGTGATCATTACATAGGATTAGCTTGGTTAAGCATCAAGGGGACACTAAGAGAAACTGCTAGCTTGTTGACTTCAGCCAAAAAATATTGAGCATCGTGTCAAAAACATAAGGAACTTGGGCACTTGGGTAGAGAGAGAGAATAGATAGAGAGGGAGAGAGCTAGATAGAGAGAGGGAGAGGGAGGGAGAGAGCTTGATAGAGGTGAGGGAGTGAGTGAGAGAGACTTGAGAGGAGAGAGAGGGAGAGAGTGAGAGAATAGAGAAAGAGAGGGGAAAGAGACAGATAGAGGGAGATAGATGAGAGAGACTAGCGGGAGAGGGGAGAGAGAGAACAGAGAGAGGAAAGAGTGGGAGAGAGAGTGAGAGAGAGAATGAGAGAGGGGAGAGAGAGTGAGAGAAAATAGAGAGATGAGAGAGTGAAAGAAAACAGAGATAGGAGATAGGGGGAGAGAGAGAGAATAGAGAGAGGTGAGTGAGTGAAAGAGAACAGAGAGAGGAAAGAGGAGAGAGGGAGAGAGAGATGAGAGTGAGGTGAGAGAGTGAAAGAGAACAGAGAGAGGAAAGAGGAGAGAGGGAGAGAGAGATGAGAGTGAGGTGAGAGAGTGAAAGAGAACAGAGAGAGGAAAGAGGAGAGATGGAGAGAGAGATGAGAGTGAGGTGAGAGAGTGAAAGAGAACAGAGAGAGGAAAGAGGAGAGAGGGAGAGAGAGATGAGGAGTGAGGTGAGAGAGTGAAAGAGAACAGAGAGAGGGAAAGAGGAGAGATGGAGAGAGAGATGAGAGTGAGGTGAGAGAGTGAAGAGAACAGAGAGAGGAAAAGAGGAGAGAGGGAGAGAGATGAGAGTGAGGTGAGAGAAAGAGAACAGAGAGAGGGAAAGAGGAGAGGGGAGAGAGATGAGAGCGAGGTGAGAGAGTGAAAGAGAACAGAGAGAGGAAAGAGGAGAGATGGAGAGAGAGATGAGAGTGAGGTGAGAGAGTGAAAGAGAACAGAGAGAGGAAAGAGGAGAGAGGGAGAGAGAGATGAGAGTGAGGTGAGAGAGTGAAAGAGAACAGAGAGAGGAAAGAGGAGAGATGGAGAGAGATGAGAGTGAGGTGAGAGAGTGAAAGAGAACAGAGAGAGGAAAGAGGAGAGAGGGAGAGAGAGATGAGAGTGAGGTGAGAGAGTGAAAGAGAACAGAGAGAGGAAAGAGGAGAGAGGGAGAGAGAGATGAGAGTGAGGTGAGAGAGTGAAAGAGAACAGAGAGAGGAGAGGAGAGAGGGAGAGAGAGATGAAGTGAGGGTGAGAGAGTGAAAGAGAACAGAGAGAGGAAAGAGGAGAGATGGAGAGAGAGATGAGAGTGAGGTGAGAGAGTGAAAAGAGAACAGAGAGAGGAAAAGAGGAGAGATGGAGAGAGATGAGAGTGAGGTGAGAGAGTGAAAAGAGAACAGAGAGAGGAAAGAGGAGAGAGGGAGAGAGAGATGAGAGTGAGGTGAGAGAGTGAAAGAGAACAGAGAGAGGAAAGAGGAGAGAGGGAGAGAGAGATGAGAGTGAGGTGAGAGAGTGAAAGAGAACAGAGAGAGGAAAGAGGAGAGAGGGAGAGAGAGATGAGAGTGAGGTGAGAGAGTGAAAGAGAACAGAGAGAGGAAAGAGGAGAGAGGGAGATAGAGATGAGAGTGAGGTGAGAGAGTGAAAGAGAACAGAGAGAGGAAAGAGGAGAGATGGAGAGAGAGATGAGAGTGAGGTGAGAGAGTGAAAGAGAACAGAGAGAGGAAAGAGGAGAGAGTGAGAGAGAGATGAGAGTGAGGTGAGAGAGTGAAAGAGAACAGAGAGAGGAAAGAGGAGAGATGGAGAGAGAGATGAGAGTGAGGTGAGAGAGTGAAAGAGAACAGAGAGAGGAAAGAGGAGAGATGGAGAGAGAGATGAGAGTGAGGTGAGAGAGTGAAAGAGAACAGAGAGAGAGAGAATAGAGGAGAGAGAGAGAGAGAATAGAGGAGAAGAGAGAGGGGGAGAGATATGAGAGAGAGAATAGAGAGAGGGAGAGAGAGTGAGAGAGAATAGAGAGAGACGAGAGAGGAGAGTGAGTGAGAGGGAACTGAGAGTGAGGGAGAGAGAGAGTAGACTTAAATGTTATCCTGCCTAGATTTCATGGGAGAGGGATGGTCCCTACCTCGAAGGTTTTCCACAAGGGTCTCTCTTCTCGTCTGTTCTTCGCTTCCCACTATTCCAGGTCTTTGCCTTTTCAGTGGACTTTCTTCCCCTTTTTTCCCTTTCCACATTTAATGCCTCTCTTCTGCAATAAACAACAGAGAAGGCTGATAATGTCCTCACACGCTCTCTTCTGCTGGTCAAACTTTTATGCAAGCTTTCCCCTTCTAAGTCTGAAACTGGCGTAGTCTCTAGGGTTCAGTCTCTCTCTCTCTCTATCCCTATCTCTATCTCTGTCTCCTTCCTTTCTCTCTCATCCTGCGGTCTTTGACCCGCATCTCTAAATGGAACTCGGAACAAGAGAAAGTGAAAGGATGGAGAGGTTCGTGAAGCAGGGCAGGAAATAAGGAAGGATAAAAGGAGGGTGGGTTTCACGTAAAAGAGAATATGGCAAGTCTCCATCCGTTTCAGCTCCCTTCCTCATGGTTGTGTCAGGCATATTTTCAACCATCCTGGTCGCTTCAGGCAGTCGTGGGATCAGAGCCTATCTCTCTCTCTATCTCTCTGGCTTTCGCTGGAACAAATCACGGGGAAGGCGAAACACTCCAGGCGGTCTTCTGAGCCCAATTAAACCCTCATGCGGGGCTTGCAGTGGGGAATGAGATCATCATCAGTCCAGATATTAATGATCACGTCACATGTAATAACTGCGATCTTCCAGGATTCTCTATCCTTTCTCAGTAGTACGATGCACTGAGAAGTATGCTCTCTCTAATTATCTATCTATCTCTCTCTATTTAGTTATCTATCTATCTGTCCATCCATATATCTATCAATACATCTTATCTCTCTATCTATCGATCGATTTTATCTATCTATCGATATTATCTCTCTCCCTCAATATATATATATATATCTGTCGATCTATCCATCTTATCCATCCATCCATCTATCTACTGAACCATCCATATCATCTATCTGTCGGTCTACCTACCCATCTTATCTATCCAGCTCTATATCCATTCATCTCTCTGTATATCTATCTATCTGTCTGTCTGTCCGTCTAACTATCTTTCCATCTTTTCTATCGATACATCCGTCCATCTTTCTATCAAACTATGTGTACATCCATCGATCTATCTTTCCCTCCATCTATTCATCTTTCTATCTACGAGGAAATCCATCTATCAATTCATTTGTCTGGAGCATCTAGCCACCTTTCTATCTATCTATCCATCCATCTTTTATATCTCTCACTCACTCAAAATTCTCCACCGTCTCCTATCTACCAGAATCCCGCCACGGTTAACTTCCCCATCGTCCTTCTACAGCTGATTCCGACGAATCATCCGTTTCTTGGTAGGAGACGGAGAGGAGAAAACTAATCAGAGCCGTCATCGTACTCCATTGGCCCCGATTTGAAACAGAACAAAAAGATCGCTATGTACAGACGACGAGAGGAAGACAAAATGAGAAGGGACAAATCAAGGAAGAACTCCACCGGTCAACACGGGCAGGGGGGACCGAGATTCAGCCCCAATTCTTTCCTCTTCAGCCTGCTCCCCGACGACGGCGGCGACTCCTTCTCCACAGAATAAAACGGCCGCTTGCCGAGCGAGACGCCAAAGAGCTTCGGCCGCGCGCTGCTATCGTCGGAGATATCATCCTCCGCGATAGTGAGAGAGCTGCTGGAAGTAGTGCTGCTCCAGTTAAACCCCATCTTGGGGTACACCCCCGCCATAGAAGATCCGGGAGGGAGAGCGAGAGACGAAGGGAAAGCATTGCTGGGAGCCACAGGGCGAACATGATTCTGCACGAAGTAGATGATGTCGTTGTACAGCTTGCGCATGTGGGCGAGCTCGGAGAGGAGAGCTGAGTTGGCGCGGCGCAGTCTCTCGTTCTCCTCTGGTAACCCTAACGGAGGAGTGAAGGTCTCGCACCAGGTCCCGCTTGAAGGGATGCGGTCGTCAGAGGTGAAGTAGGAAGTTGGGGGGGAGTGGAAATGCTGGAAAGGGGAGGACGGCGAGGCGCTTGTTTTCCGGCGGTGGATCTCGCAGAGGAGGTGCTTCTCTCCTCTGCGAAACAGCTCGTTGGCGAACTCCCATCTTTCGGGTACGATTTTCCTAAAGCCCTGCGGGGAGGAAAAGGAGGACAAGAAGAAGATGATGAAAAAGAATACGAAGAAGAAGAAGATGATGATGACGATGAAGAAGAAGAAGAAGATAATGATAATGATGATGATGACGAAAGAAGAGGAAGATGTCGAAGAAAATGAACCTTGGGAGAAGAAGAAGTAAAAGAAATGGAAGAAACCTAGGAAGAAGAAGAAGAAGAAGACGAAGAAGAAGGAGAAGAAGAAGAAAGAAGAAGAAGGTGGAGGACTGAAGAGACTAGGGCTGACGTACGTAAGTGTTGAGCTGGCGGACGAAAGGAGGAGAAGTTGTTGTGCTTGAAGAAGTTGGGGAGGACGTCGCGGGCGAACTCCGGGGGGCGCCAGACGATGAAGGTGGAGTGGTCGTCGCCCCAGGAGACTATATGGTCGGTGGCCGGGTCGTCGACTAGCTGGTAGGTCTTGGTCAAGAATGGCGCGGGCAGAGCCCGGTGAGGCTCCAGCGCCAGCATAGCGCCTCCAACCTCGGCGCCCTCGCTTATGCCGCAGCTCTCCAATGCCATCTTCTCTCTCCTCAAGAGAGATGTAAAGACAGAGAGAGAGAGAATCGAGTTGAGAAGGATTACGGCGGAATGGAGGGGGGAGAAGAATATATGTCTGTACGTCTGTTGCAGGGAGAGAAACCGAGAGGAATTGGTTTCAAGACAAACCCGTGACTTCTCTCTCTTTCTCTCTCTCTCTCTATCTCGTCTTCCTTCTGGCTTTCTTCTTGACTATGAAGGCGAGATATCCGTCTATCTCTTTCTCTCTCTCCCTTTCTCTCTTTCTCTGTTTACTTTCTCTCTCTACCATGAATCCACGGGCCACCTTGGACTCGCTGCTGAATCCCCGAAATAACGAGCGCTCACTGTTGAAAAAGAAAGCAGAAAAAGATGGCGATGCCACGAAAGTTTCGGAGTCACTCATCATAGGTCATAAATGCTCTACCCGTTCATTTAAATATCTAAAAAATAACATGAGATGATTATCCACGTGTCGATCGTTTAGGGCTGTCCATTTCCACGTCAGCCCTAGTCTCTTCTCCGGTGCAACGATGCTTGACAGAAGAATTCTTGCCTTCGATAGTTCTCCGCTTCTTTGCGAAACATCGGATTCCTCCGGCGCATTTGACATGGTAAACGTGCAAACACTCTCTCTTTCTCTTTCTCTCTCTAAGTTGACAGAGAAACACGTTTTTCTTGAAGAGAAGAGAGAAAGAGAGCGTCCAATCGATCTGCTACGAAGAGTAGTAATCTATTTTCTTCTTGTGGCACTCTGATGATGCTGACGAACGTTCATCATCTTCCTCCAGCCTATGCTTCTGAACCTTGCCGCAGCTTTTCTTCTGTAGATGACACGTTTCATCGTCTACCCGTCCATCATAGCCTAGACTGCCAAGTCCACGCCTCATCCGTCACATCTCCGTCGTTACACAGTCGACTCCCACCAATTCCCCCGGAGGATAGAGAGATAGGAGAGATGGAAGATAGGGGATATCGATGGCATGTGATTGTGCATAGAAGACAAGATGGGTGCAAGTCCCAAAAACTACGTCTGATCGGTACGGCTATGCTGTCTTCGAAATCTTCCTTTCTTCTTTCTTTCTCTCTCCAGTACGAGCTCTTCTGAAGAACAAGTTGCGCGCAACTTGACTGGGGCAGCATTTGACGGGTTTGCAAAGGTCATCCTCGTGATCTTTGTATGCTTTTGTAGGACTAGCTTCCTGACTGGACTCCATGAATTTTAGGGCAATCGGAAGATGCCTGAAAATTTTCCCCCTTTCTTTACTGTAGATAGATAGACATTCGGAGTTTTAAATGCAAAATAGACTGATAGATAGAGTCATAGCTACAAGTTTTAGAGAGAGAGAGAGATTTTCACGAGGTGACTGAACTATAAAATATTTGGATGGGCATCTTGTCATGCCTGTCTACCCTGTTTATTAGCATTTTTTAGATTTGGGTCTGTTTGTAGAGAGAGAAAGAGAGAGAGAGGAGAGAGAGATAGGAGGGTGAGAGGAAGATTCTAAACCCCCCACTCCCATCCAATCCCCCTCGGGTCCACTCGGATTCAAAATACTTCAAAAATAATGGGCTGAGTGGAGAAGAAACCAAGTGTCTGTCAGCAAAGGAGAGGGGTCTCTCAGAGCAGCGTCAGCCTTCTGGCCAAGAATTTTATTCAAATGCAATGGCCGGGTTTCTTTACGCGTCCGGCGTCAGAGGGTATCCGAGCTTGCCTTTCTCTTTTCATGTGATCAGCCTTCGAGGTTCTCTTCTCTGTCTCTTCTCCCACGCTCTTCTGTCGTCTGTCTCTTTCGACCTTCTTCCCCCCCATCCCCACAGTTTGTTTAGAAACAGAAACCCAATATTTTCTTCTGTCACAGCTCTCAGTCATGGATACGCTATCTCTCTCTCTAGATCCGGCTGGTAGTGAGAGAGGGAAAAAGGACAGATTCCTCGACTCTGTTCATCCTCTTCCTTTACCCCTCCACTTCTCTGGATTCACTACATCAGCGCGTCGTAAAAAATAGTTGCCACGAGCTTCCAGCTCATTCGATCCTGTCCGACGAGGAGATCTGCAAAGGCTGCGGGGATCTAAATTTATCTCCATGCTCTTCCACCCACGTGCCGCACTGTCTTGGAATCCATGCTCACTGCGCTCCGCTTTTACAGAGATAGTCGATTTGCTTCCGAAGGAGAGAACGTCTCTCAAAGCTGTTTGCCACCGCCCCTCAAAATTTTAAGGGTTTTTCTTCTCCTTCACGGAGAGAAATTCTATCCCTTGAATTTCAGTGAATATTATTTTTCATAGATAAAACGATGCATTCTTGAACATCATCGACGTTCATATCTATGCTTCTTTACACGGCTGTATGGAGAGGAATGACCGTCGACGGTAGAGAGAGATAAAGAGTCGTTAGATAAGCTATGCAGAATGATTACAGAGTGGGGAAAGTGGAGAGAGAGAGAGGACAGAATGTCGAGGGTAGAGAGATAACGAGTTGTTGGATAAGCAATGCAGTATAAGAAAGAGAGGTGGCAACGTGGGGGGGGGGGAGGAGATAGAGAGAGAGAGTTGTCCATCCGAGCAATGATAATGTTCTTCCTTTATCCTCTGGTTTTTTCCTTTTCGAGTAATCAGAATTGAATCCTGTTCTATGGCACTGCGGGTTTCACGACAAGTGCAGCCAATAAAATCTTATCCTCCATCACATCTTTCCAATCAAACCTCCAGAAAACTGGGAGTGTCAAGAAAAGGCAGTAAATTTTCAGAAAAATACAAAATTTGTTCATAAATACAAAAAATATCATTTTAAAAAACAAACTATTTTTATTTGATGAAAAATCATCGTAAAAGTAAAAAAATCTTCATAAATTCGCGTGTTTGATTAGATTTCATGAGAAAATATCAATTTTATCAGAGTTGTTGGAGAAATGGATTTGCCAAGACGGAAAATGGGAAAGGACGGAGGTGGAAAGGGAGCGATTTAATTACAGAAGTTCCAGAGGACAGTGTCCTGTTCTCCGTGTCCTCTTGAGCTCCGGGGCATCTCGGTCGCCTTTGCGCTCCTCCTTTACCGAGCCAGGCCGAGTCAACCCATCCGGCAGGTCAAGTTCCCCGGCTTTTCTCTCCTCCTGCTTCCCTCTGTCAATATGGAACGTTCCCATAAAGCTTCACGCGAGCGTATTTCTTTGGATATTTAGAGAGAGAGAGAGAGACGTTGGGAAAATCTGTGTCGGTAATAAAAGTCAGCATTTGAAAATACGTTTCGGAAGAGGGAGGGATCATCAAAAGGAGAGAAGGGCGTATCACTGTCTGTCTCTCTACATCGTCAACCCCGCCGCCTCGGCCACCTTCGAAAGGGGAGAGAATAAGCAGTGCGTCTTCGCGTCCGACTGGAGATCCCCCCACTCACGTGCAGCCGAATCTCCAAATGGATTTCCCCCCAGTAGAGAGAGAGAGAGAGAATGCGCAAAACACTTTCCCTCTACATGCCAGCAAGCCGCTCAACGCACTCCCCCATCACGGAATAGTGGTAAGAAGTTTGGCCTTGTATTTAACTGTCTCTCTCTCTCTCTCTCTCTCTCAAGCACGGAAACACCAGCTTAAACACAAAAGAAACAAAAAAGAACACGCGGGAAGAAGAAAGCTGTTGCCGCTGCAGCAGGGCATCTGCAAGCTCTGTCATCACAGCTGGGGAGGCTACAGTAGCGGTCTACGGCTACCTTCTATGGTTGTTTCCATCATCTAGATCTTCATTTTCTACTGCATCTCTCTGGACGCCGAGCATCTATCCCACTCTCCGACGCTTTAACACAAACATCAATCCTTCAATCTTCATTTGCCTCCACAATCAGCTTCGAGAACTAAGGTTTTACTTAGACTTCATTTCGCGATCAAATTAAGAAAAATTTATCATCTAAAAGTCCAAAAAAAATTAACGTGCGGGGAGCTATGTCAATTAGAAGCTATCATGATGGATAATTAGCTTGAAGAGGGAGAAAATGAGGGTTGATCTTCTCTAGAAGAGACCAGCAACCATGAAAATTTAGTCATAATTTTGCCCAATAAGGCCGGCATAATTAGGGTTATAAGAAAGGTGCAATAAGCCAAATATGCACATGTAAACTCACACACTCACATGGACTAGTTTTCAACCTCATCATCTAGTCAATCGTTGATGAGTCTTCAGACTCATAAACAAGGCTTTATAGATTTTGCTTGAGGAATCCTTGCATTTCTTCGTAAGAACTTCTACGTATTTATCACACTCCCCCACGAAATGGAGTGTATATGTCTTTCATGCCTAACTTTTTTTTAGTGTCATAGGAGGTCAAACGAAGAGTTAATTGAGGAGGAATTCAAGGTTGGCTAACAAGGAGACAATGAGGCCAAGTGGATGGTTGGCAGAGGAGACAACCAAATCTGGCTAACAAGGGTATGGCAGCTTGAGAGCAGAAATGATCATAGAGATGACCATTAAGGAGAGGGCCACACTGATTTGAAAGTTAGTAAGTGACTATTCTCATCAACCTTGATGTTGGTGTGACAATGGCTATATTGGATGGAGTAAATTGACAATTGTGTAGGGGCCAAGCATCTCATGCATGCACACACTCTTTAGTGCAAATTGCATTTGTGTGTAAGCACTTGTGCATGTAGGTGATCTTGTTTATGAGCACTCATGTATGAAAGTTCTCTTTATTAGGATATGGCCTAATTGGGTTATCCTAGTAGAGTATTAGCCCATTAGGGTCCTAGTCCCACATGGACATTTGCGCTATTAGAGTCCCACATGACCTCTTGTATATATAGAGAGGCTTATAAGATCTTAATTGTCATCTTTTATCAAAGGCTTTCCCTATTCACATGATATGAGAGCCAAATAAAATTTTCATCTAGGATTCTTAAGATCTCACGGCCCTTCACGGGGCTAGTGATGAACCCAATTTTGGGGCATTTTTATTTGTTTTTGCAGATTGAATTTGTGTAATAATATTTATTACTTTATATAAGTTCAACTAAGGGTCAAATCCTCAAGTATCATTGTTTGTAACAATAACATCATCAATGTAGACAACAAGGATAATGCTACCAATAGAGGAGTGCTTATGAAAGATGGTGGGATCAACCATGTAGATAGTTAAACCTTGTGCAAAAATCAGCTCGTTGAACTTAGGCAAACCACATCTGAGGAGGCTGCGGCTGGTTGAGAAGGCCACAAGGAGAAAAATAAAAATAGAAAAGGCTACGGCTGGCATGAATGGTCTTAAAGAGATGCATGTAGATATCAATCATTTGGCTGATGTTAGACTCATAACTGTAGATTGGGGGCGCTCATCCCAAATAGCTTTAGAAGGAGAAATCAATTAAATAGGACTATTCAAATAGGGTACATTGAGTTTAAAGATGTTGGACTAACACATTCATTGAAAGATAGATAGAATACACATCAGGATAGTGATGGCCTATAAGCCAATCGCAATTCCATGTATCTCGTTTATGTTCATTGAAATGAAATTTAATTATTGTCATTCTTCTGTAATGTTTACAATAAAGTTTATAAACATATATAATGACTAAGTGAATTATGATGAGATCATAATATAATGATCACTAGTCTTCAAACATATATTCTAAATATTCTTATTCATGAGATATTCGAAAAGGACATTGATAACATGCATGTTTAACCCTTATTTTTATCATAATTAACTGCAATGAATGATTATCTTATGTAATTATGATGCATGTTATCATAGTTTAATGAAATTTTCACCATTGGCATGATATTTTACTAAAGTCCACATTTTTGTATTATTTAGGGTTAATTATGTGATTTATTGATGTTTGACCTTTCTCAAGGTCAAACAACTTGAAATTAACCATTTTCGTTGATTTTATTTTGACTTTAGTGGATGATTAGAAGAAAGAGAATGATGGGATGAATCAAAAGTCAACTTTAAGAGGTTGACTTAATTTGGCTTTTATAGTCAAGTTAATATTAGTTTGAATTCATCATATTTTCTTGTTAAAATTTATATTTCAGGTAGCATGGGATTAAAGAAAAAGAAATTTATGATCCAATGGAGAAAATTTGAGTTAAAAAGGGCTTTTAAATTAAAAGTTAAGAATTTCTTGAGTTTATATATTTTTCTGGATTTTATTCTATTTTTTAGAATTTTTAAAGGCCAAAAATCACAAAAGGGGTTTATTAATCGCGGGACCCGCGAGGAGCTGATGTGGCAGCGCCACCTGGGCCGACACAGACCCATGTGGGCGCCTACGTGGCACAGAGGACAAGCGGGCTAAGCTTATTGGGCCCACGAGTATAGTGGGCCCAAGAGAGTTAAGGGGGCGGGCATACTAGGCCTAGTGGGTGACGCAAACTCAAAAGACCTTTTTCCCTTTTATAGGCGACGAATTTAGATTTTTCTCTCATGTGGGACTAAAAGTTTCTTTATGTACGCATGCAACGTGGCGATGCATGAGGCATTGGATTAAAGCGCGCGAATCGACGCTCCTTGATCTGGTGGATTTTGGTCTACCATATCGTGATCAGACGCATGTGATAAATTCAGAGCCATTGATCACATTAGTGAAATCTAATGGCTCTGACTTAATCTTGCACTCGGCGAATAATAGAGCGACACGCGGCTACTTGTCAACGCTTAGATGAAGATCGAACAGTGGAAATCAAGGAGAGAGTGGAGCCCGCGTCATGGGATCGTGGCCCACTTATCGCGCGTTACGTGGCTTCATCTGAGCCGTTCAAGATCCTTAAGCGAAATGAACGGTCCGGATATCAAGCGAGAATTCTTCTATAAATCAATGTAATCTCTTACGAAAATGTAACTCTTGATTAAGCATGAAATTAAGCATTTTTGGAGGAAGAATTTGAGTTCTTCGTAATTCTCTTGCATTCTAGACTCAATCGCGCATGGATTGAGGCAAGTAAATCACAAATAGTATGAGAAAACATTTGGAAACTGCCCCTTGATCCCCGAAAGTACGTCGAGGAAGGAATCGAAGAAATTAACAGCAATCAAAGCAATTTGAGGCTCAATCTTCGCGTCAATCGGGTTAGTAATGTGATTCCTTCGTAATCCTCACTTTCTAGATAGTTTAGATTAGATTTAGATAGGTCATTAGAGGATTTTTTCCGATTTCCGAAAAAGGATTTCTCCCTGATCTTAAGTCTAATTCAAGCGAATTTGGTTTCATTAGATTCCTTGTTCTATCAGCTTTCCATGGATAAGATTTGACCTTTCGATTTGTCTTTTGACCAACTACTGTTAAAAAACAATCCAAATTTGGGTGTTGACTTTCGAGGGCAATTATTACAAATATAGAAGGTGAAGTTTGTCAATTTTGGTTTCTTTATAATTCTCTGATCGTCAGCTTTCTATGCGTATGTGATTTTCTAGCTTTGGATATCATTTGATCAATCAATTTAAGGATTTTGACCGAAACCTTCATTTCAATGATTTTCTGTCTATTGATTTTAGAAAAATCACAGTGAATCCAATTCTTTTCTAAAAATCATGACCTTTATATCAAAATTCTCCTCTTTCTCTCTAGTTTTTGAAAATATAATTTTCATAATATTATCTCACATTTTTCTTCTCTGATTTTCATAAAGTCAAAGTCAGGGTCAAAGTCAACGCTTTGACTTTGACTTTTATTGCCCAAATATTTTTTAAAATTCTTAAAATATCTTATATTATATATTAGTACCATTTCCATTAATAATATTGTATATTCACTTCATAAAAAACCTTAATTAGACTTAAGTTGATCAAGTCAACTCTTTCGATAAAAAGTCAACCGTGATCTCTGTGGATTCGACCCAATCTCATCGCTGTACTTGATTTCTGATTTTTAAATCATTGTGAGTTCAAAATTATATAGTTTGTTTGACCGACGATTGTGTGTTTGAACGACCACATCCATCATTCGTAAGACGTCAAATTATTTGGAAATAATACCACTATCTAATCCGACTTATACAATGAGTATGGCTAATCTTTTAGTCATTGGTGTGAAGATATCAAAGAGAATGAGTTCTCTTTGGAGAAAGAGTTCATTGAATTGATCTATATAAATCTATGAATGGTATTATACCAAATTGTCAATCAGGTTGATTCATATCATGGTTATGTAAGTAGTCCTTTGACTTGAGACACCAAAGACATCTTGTAGATGGATGACCATGTTTTGATTATGAATTACAAATCCCTAGACATGAGATTTCTAAACTTTCATATATCGGATACGACACAAAGTCCTCAAATATGATTGTGTGGTCAAGATGGGATCGTCTACGCTAGGTATTTCAAGAGAATGACTCAAGGATAAGATAAAATGAAATCATTGGCCAAGGTAATGGAAATATTAGATGCTTTTTTTCTGATGATTTTCTCCACGTGTTAGTACTAATTTGAGTGACCGATTAGGGTTTGATAGTTGATCATACCCTAAGTCATTCATGAGTCTCACGCGAACAAAGGACTATAAATATATCATAACCTATGATGAAAAGGTTTCATACAAGAGTTTTTTATATATTGCACATCTGTAAGATTATTTGGAGCAGCTTAGTACTTAAACGGTTGGGTTAAATCAATCCGTGATTAATTAATCGATACGTTTATGTAGATAATTAATACGGTTGACGATAAGGTGTTATTTGGTCTATGAAATTATTAACTAGTAAGATATATAGACCTAGAGAGTCACACACATAAGGTCTACAGATATTAGTGAATATATATATGATCATGAAGATTTTTATGAAAAAATTCACATATCAAATGTTTATAAATAAAGAGAGAATGATCATAACTCAAGGTACTCATGCATGCCTTATGAGATTCTCTCCTTTCTTTCTTTTTCTCTCTTGGTCAAGAGCTTTGAAAAGGAGATCCAACTATCTTGCGATCGTGTAGATATTACTAGAGGCTAGACACTTGAATAGCTTAAAAAACTCCTTCAAGTGGACCTTGTAAGTATATTTTCTCATATATATTAGATAATAGGATCATCGGTCATTGGTCCCTTAATATTGTGAATATACAATTGAATGTATTCTAATGAGTTTAATGTTTTGATCAAAATTCTGGAAGGCCTATCAACCTCAAATCCCAACATAGGCCCTCAAGTGAGCACCAATAATGGGCAAAGCAACGACAAGTCCAAAAGCTAGACTCGAGAGCTCAAGTAGGAACACATTTGTTGATGGAATAGTTGAGGGGGGGGCATTAGATGTATACTAGGAGTTTCATGGAGAGGGCTTGGGAAAAAGTGTCGAGGATGAGGAAGGAACCTTTGATGCCATGGATTAGTGTTAACTACAAGTGGAAAGTGATGCAAACAAAGAAGGACATTTATAGAATGATGAAAATGTACTCAAAATATATAAATTGTTACTTAATTACATTAATAATCATTTAGTTATAAATATTGCATGTTATAAAAAAGAATACAATTAAACGTAGGTATTGCATGCACAATAGCTGCCACCCATGTACTCCACAACTAGTAAGTGAAAATAAATGGCTTAGGCTTAAAAATGACATCCAAAATATTAGATATTTCTCGATCACCTTAAAAGATATGCCACATTGAAAAAATAGGAGGAAAATCTAGCTATGTAGTTGGGGAAATTTTAAAAAACCCTCTTTTAAGAGGAAATTAAGTAAAATCAATACATCTATTAATGACAAACAAATATTTTAGTTGAGAGTCCCGTTAAGGTGATGACTTAACCTAGGGGGGTGAATTAGGTTTATGTGTTACTTCCGTGTTTTCCATGTTTTCGTTAGTTTAGCACTCACTTCTCGTCCTCACTGTGCACCAAGGATTATTATACTGGTTGGGGGACCTAACGTCCCTTAGTCTAGTCCCGAGTACTGTTGACTCGGAGCCTCAATCCTCACCAAAAGAAACCTAATCCTCTCACCCTTCAAATGGGTGAAGGACAATGTTTAAATACCAGGATTTAGGTCTGCTCCTAGCGGCGACCCTAACACTCACCTTTACTCGGTCCCTACAGCACTACCCTCTAGGCCTCGACCTCCTCAGCTCCTAGACGTTCTGACTACTTCAAGCCGATCTCTACACAGTCGTGCGTCGCTTCAAGCCTTGTTGTGCCTCTTGTGCTAGTACCGCCGACCTCTAGTAAAGTGAGACCTCGTCTACAAGCTACAGTTGCTCTTCTCGCTCCACAAGTCTTGACTCCTTGTCTCAACTGATGAGACACTCCCAATCACTACGTGTGTGAATCTAAGAATATGTTTGTCTTACTGTTGCTATCTATATGAGTTGACCTTTTGATCAAGGTTGACTTTCTGAATTTGGGTTAACTTTTGATCAAGGTTGACTTTTTGACTTTGGGTTGACTTTTTGACTTCAAGTTGACTTTGGATCAGGGTTGACTTTCTGGCTTGTGTTTAACTTTGACCTATGGTTGACTTTGACTTATATAGGGTTGATTGTCACTCAACATGGTTGTCTGTGACTCAATAAGGTTGACTAAGATTTCAGTAGGGTTGACTATGTAACTCAGTAGGGTTGATTATGTGACACAATAAGGTTGATTATGTGAGACAGTAGGGTTGACTATGTGACTCAGTAGTTGATTGAGATTCAGTAGAGTTGACTCTGTGATTGATTCCCACTAAATAGAATGAAATTAATCAACCTAACTAACCGAAAAACCGATTCAATGAAAGACGATGCTAACACTGCAAATAGAAATGACATTAAGCCCAAACAATTAATCTATCTGACGAAACAATTGATTGAGATAAATAGCGTACCACTTGGTCTTGACTGTCAACCTTGAATAACAGATGTTAAAGTAAAACACAGTTATACAAGATATCGAATAATGAGCTGAAAAAATTGGCAAATTATAATTCACGGTACCTTTGTAGATATTAATTTGATTGTGACAATTGTAAATTAAATCAACTAACAGATTATGTAAATCAGTAGAATTTAAATAAATAAACTCTGGCTATTGAGACACGAAAAACTTACAAACTGACAGAAAACAACAATTAGAATGTAAACCAAGAAATCTATTTATGCCAAATGACTGTCAAGATTAATTTCAGAGCAAGCAAACAATGTTAAATAAAGGGAAAGCAAAGTGATCACAATTGTATAAAATTATTGCTTGAAAACAGAAACGAATAGTCGTCGGAAAATAGAGATATATGGAATTTATATTTATGTCAATTGACTATAGATAATACTAGTATAATCACTCTAGACTATAGAAGACTAATTTAGTACAACTGATGGGAATGACATAAAAAATTACAAACAGCAGTCAGAGATGTAAGTTTAAAAATCTTATATTTATATCAAGTGACTACAGATTAAAACTAAATTATGCAATGTAGAATGATTCAAATAAATGATGAGAGCTTCAATCAATAAACCAAGTGATATACAATTGAATAAATAACATATATAAAAAGATTAATGATTAATGTGTGTTCGAAAATCAAATACAAATCGCAGAGAATCGAGATTTAAAAATGATAAAGTGATCGATGGAATATAGAAAGAAGAGTTTAAAAGTTAGTGGATGTAAAATAAAGATTATGCAGAGAGGCTTGAGGAAAGAAAAATAATTGATAGAGTATCGAAAGAAAAGATTAGAGATTACTGGATATAAATTAAAGATTAATCAGATAAGCTTGAGGAAGGAAGATTAATCGATAGAGTATTGAAAGAAAAAATTAGAGGTTACTGGATGTAAAATAAAGATTAATTAGATAAGTTTGAAGAAAGAAAAAAATAACTGATGGAGTATCTAAAGAAAAATTAGAGATTCAAGGTTTAAATATGAGAGATGATTGAGGGAAGGAAGGAACTTGAGATTGAGTGAATGTTGAAGATGATTCTATGTATCATCGTCAGAGGGCTGGAGAAGACATTCTTCGTGATGGATATTATGTGGCCTATAAGCCAATCACACTTTCATGTATCTTGTTTATGTTCATTGAAATGATATTTATTTATTGTCATTCTTGTGTGATGTTTGCAATGAAGTCCATGAGCATGTGCAATAACTAAATGAAATATGATGAGATCATAATATAGTGATCACTAGTCTTTAAACATATGTTCTAAACATTCATATTCGTGGGATATTCGAGAAGGACATCAAATTATCCAAAAAGAATAACACTATCTAATCCAACTCATATGATGACTATGGCTGATCCTATAGCCATCGGTGTGGAGACACTAAGGATAGATAGTGGTGCTCTTTGGAGAATGAGTTCACCGAATTGATCCGTATGAATCCTGGAATGGTATTATACCTAATTCTCAATCAAGTTGATTCATTTCATGGTTGTGTATGTGGTCCTTTGACTTGAGACACTAGAGACATCTTGTGGATGGATGATCGTATTTTGATTATGACTTACGAATCCCTAGCCACGGGATATCTAAAACGGCATATATTGGATACGACATGAAGTCCACGAAGATGATTGTGTGATCAATATGGGATCATCCACTCTCGGTATTTAAGGAGATTGACTCAAGGAATGAGATGCAATGAAATCCTTGGCCAAGGTAGTAGAAATATTGATAACATGTAATCTTAACATGATAAAACATGATTATTAATGCAAAATAAGGGATAAAACATTCCATTTATATGCATGTTATCATACTTTGAGTACATTTCTATCATTCTATGCAATTTTATGTTATAATCTCAAAATACGTTAATTTAGGGTTAATTATGATGAATTAAATATTAAAGATTTTATAACCTATCTTTACTTGAGATTATAAGTGGTTTTTAAAGTTAAATAATAAGAAAAATTCATTTTTATGAACATTCATTTAATTTTCTAAAATTAAAATCTTAAATAAATAAATATATTTTTGAAATAAGAATTAAAACTCTTGTTATTTAAATAATTTGACTTTTTAGAATGATAGATAATTAAATTTCAGATTAAATGAAAGAAATTTGGATTAATTTGGAGTTGTATTTTGAAAGTTATGATTTTTATAATTTTTAGGGATTTTTCTAGATTTTTCCGATTTTATTTTCGATTTAAAACGTTTAAAATAAATAAAAAAATGACAAAAAGCGTTTTATTTTTCGCGCGGGTCCCACGTGGATGCGACGTGGCACTCAGGGCCACGTGGCAGCGCCACTCGGGCCCACGCGGCGCCTATGCGGCGTATTTAATTATTTATATTATATTTACATAATCTATATAGCAAGGGTATTCAGCCTTCCGTAGACCGGAAGGGTATTCAAACCCTCTAATCCGTCGGGACTTATAAACTCGACGGGTTTCACTAATCTTTTCCGTGTGGGACTAAGTCCCTCATAGTTTTATTAATTGCAGGACACGTGGCGCAGGGAGAGGCGTTGGATCGACAACGCATCGGAAATTCATCGCGTCGATCGCGTGGACGCGCGGACCACCAGATCAAATCAACGCACGTGTCTTAAAAGCGACATTATAATGGTCTAGATTTCATGCGATCAAACGCATCCAAAGCGTTAGATCGCGATCCAACGGACGCGTTTTCACGCGTTTTATAACGCACACGATCCAAGCTTCATCGGGACGTCCATTCGCGATCGGACGGTTACGCCCAATTTTCTTATAAAATGAACTATTCTTCGAAATTGTAAGACATTCGAGAAGGAATTCGCTTAATCGACCTATCTAAACCCTTCCTCTCTTGAATCTCTCACTTGTAATCGCTTCTAGACTCGATTTCGCGTCCACGGAGTGTTTATAAGTGAGATTTCATCGATCGATCGTGGAGAATTTGTCTCTTGAACACCGATGTTCATGTTTGAATTCGCGGAATGAATAGTTGTTGATCCGGCGATCAATTGGATCAATTCGATCGTTATCTCAGGCTAGAAAACAAGTTTTTCCTCTAATCTATCGTCATGTATCATCAATTTTAAGTTTAGGATCTTAATTTAGCTTAATTTCATTTTTTAATTTCAATGTATGTTCTTCGCGATTCCGAAAATTTCATCCCACTTCACTCTTTAGATTTCTCCGCGATTACTAATCCAAATGGAGTGATTTTTGATTCCGTGGATAGATCTTCGAGTTAGCTTTCTAAATCTACCATTTCCCCTAATTTCTCACCTCAATTCATCATCCAATTTGATCAATTTCCAAAAGATATCTCGAAAATACCTTAATTCCCTGTGGATTCGACCCTTATTTACCATTATACCACTCAATTCGTTATAAATTCCCAAAATTGGTAAATTAGGCTTTATTTTTGACACGAGACCGTGTGAAATCGACGACCTTGCGGTCTCGTCTCGTCATATATTGAAGGAGTTCTCGATGATTTCTACACGCATCAGTACTAACTTGAGTGACTGATTAGGGTTTGACAGTTGACTATACCCTAATTCATTCATGAGTCTAATGTGGATGAAGGATTGTACATACATGGTAATCGATGATGGGAAGGTTCCATAAGCGAGTTCTTACATACTCCATATCTCCTAGTGTACGTGGTGTAGCTTGGCACCCAACGGTCTGGCAACTCAACCTATCGATTGAGTCAAATCAATCCTTGATTAATTAATCTATATGTGGATGTGGATAATCAATTAAGGTTGACCAATAAAGTATTATTTGGTTTTGTAAAGTTATTAACTAGTGAGATATATGGACATAGAGGGTCACACACATAAGGTCTATGGATGTTGGTAGATATAGACATAATTATGAGGGTTTTTATGAAAAAACCTCATACCAAATGTCTATAAATAAGGAGAGAATGACCACAACTCAAGGTGCCCATGTAAGCCTTCTGGGGATTCTCTCTTTTCTTCTTTTTCTCTCTTGGTAAAGAGCTTTGAAGAGGAGATCCAACCATTCGGAGATTGTGTGGATACCGCTAGAGGTTAGAAACTTGAATAGCTTCAATAAATCCTTTAAGGAAACCTTGTATGTTTTCTCATTCATACTAGAAGATATGATCATCTGTTCTTGGTCGCTTGGTGTTTTGAATATCCGATTCAATGTTTTTCGCTGCATTAGATGTTTTGATTGAAAATTTAAAATTTTATCGACATCAGTAACCCAACACTTCATCTGCCACTGTGAAGAAAGAAAAGTAGAAGACACAGGATTCCATTGTCTTTTTATCACAATCACCAGAAGAAAGATTTTATGCACTTCTCGGGTATTCCCTTTTCTCGCTTTCTAAAAAATCACAATACAAACAAAAACCCTAAAACCCCTTATATTTAGTTAGATACGATAGATACGATAAAAAAATTAGATACAATAATACCCTTAGTGTTATTAAACCTGCATAGTCTAGATCTAGCATAGGATGATCAAGCTATTGGTAGAGATATCAAAATATAGTCATGAACTAAGCATAGTTATACTAAAAAAGAAACTACATAGGTTATATTTATAGCTATGATCAGCTACAAAATTACTATAGCTTATCAAGAAAATAGATGAGGAGATTATCGATCCTTTTCCTAAAATCAAACACACTCATTAGTTTCAATAATAAAGTGATATAAAATATGAAATGATAATGTTTAAACTTAATAACATATAACAACAAATTACGGATTCAATACTGACGTTAAATCCTCAAGTATATAAGTGGCAATTCAAGAGAATGTTTATGTCAAAACTAGCTCTCTAACATCAGCACCACATGGGCACATTATGTGTATATTGTGGTGCCTCTTGATCACTCGCATGTGGCAATTGTTGCTAATTTAGTTGTCACTAAGCTCCATGTTGGCCCCCTTTTAGGTCATTTCTAGTCATGTCAAAATTATGATAAATCCAAAGAAAAATATACCTAAAATTTTTTACTATTTTAAAAGTATTCGAAATCATATGATAGATCAAATTTTCTATGAAAATATCAAAATAGATCAAATTTTCAATTTTTTAAAAGTATCATGTTATTTATAAGAGAAAATATAATAAATAAATAAATAGAAGTTTAGGTTACTAACTTACTTTAATGTGAAATTTAAACTTATTCAAAGTCAAAGTTGACTTCAATTCTCCTTATCTTCTTAATTTTTCAAAACTTAAATCACCTAAGTTTTGGAATCACTAAAACTCAATAAACTGATTATTACCCTAATGGCTGACCTTGAGAAAGATAAGATCATGCACAAATTATAAAATCATGCACACACATAATCTATAAATTAGAGATAAAATCATGCAAGAATGAGAGCCTAGGTTAATTAACATCATGTAACCAAAACACATGAATTTCATGATGGCATGTATTAAAACGATATAATCAAGTATGAAAATGAAAAAATAATTACTAAATGCTAGTGTAAAATACATGTTATCAATTGTCAGGAACCTCATGAGCTAGGGCAAGATTCAAGGTGAGAGATAGGTTCTAGAATAGGGTGGTGCAAATGAATGAACATAGACAACAAACCAATCATCTTCATGTTTGTAGTTTGTGAACAACAAAGAATTTACTCATTTTGATCTCTCAACACATTTTAATCAATAAAAATAAACTACATGGAATATACTTCACATATGGCATCCCTTGAATCTTGTGTTATATTTATTTTAGCATCCATATTAGTTTTATTTTTAATTATTATTAAATTAATTGATTTATGATTAATTTAATTTAATAAATCTCGATGTCTTTTGAGAAGGTAATTCAAAATACTAAACACATGTATGATATATGTTTTTATAAAATTTTAATCTTGAACTTATATTCATCATTAATTAGGTACATTTGAAAATAAATGTCACACATTTGAGTTGTATATTTGAGATGAACTTATAATCATCTTACATTTGTATTCATGATTAATTAATATACATATCTTTCAAAAAAGATTAATTTAACAAATTAGATATATATATATATATATATATAGTATACATATCATTGAAATCTTTAAAGTCTGTTAATTATTAACTAATATAAATATCTTTCAAAGAGTAATTAACATATTTGATACATATTTATATACATATCATGGAAATATCTAAAGTATATTCATTTTTAAATAAAATAAATATCTTTCAAAGATTAATTAACATATTTGATACACACACACATATAAATCTTTAATGCTTTTTCATGAGTAACCAATATAAATATAATTCAAAAAATAGTTTTATATATTTGACATAAATATGATATGTCTTCACTATTTTATTATATTTATTTTTACACTTATAAATAAATATTAAAGATATTTATCCATTTCTAATTTAATCTATATCAATTTAGGCATTTTAAATGCAAACGAAAGGCAAACATAGGCACATATAGTTTTCTTAAACTATTTTTTTGTGTGCAAACCACATTCATTTTGTTAATGAACATGTTTATACATTTTCTAGAAGCAACCACAGGGAACCTAATAGAGCCAAGGAGAGCTCACATATCCATGAGTGCTTAATGTTTTACATGGGCTAATGGAGCTTTATAAAGGGAACTTTGGGATCTTAAGTGATGTGCAATGTAATCCATAAATTAAAAAAGATGTAGTGACTCGGAGAAGCTAAAGCATACCGCAAGAAACTAAAGGAGCCATGGAATGCTCAGAGGAAACTAAAGCAACATAACAAGCTAAGGTGCAATGTCTCGAAGGGAGAACTACATCTAGTCCGTATTGAAGCCATGTTAGCCCAACAAAGAAGATTTGAAGACATGTTTATCAAAGATCTCTCAAGTATTATACTAAGGAAGATTTGAAGACATGAGACGAGGGGGAAGACCACCAATCTTGTGGCACATATGTTCAAGACAAAAGGCATTTGATGAGACAAATCTGCGAGTTCATTGAAACACATAGAGACAAGTGAAAAAAAGTTCCAAACTCACCAATTTTGATAAATAATCACGAATTAGATCGTATAGAGGTGAATAAGGGTCGAATCTACGGAGAATTAAGATATTTTCAAGGTATTTCTTCAAATTTGATCAGATTGAATGATGAATTAAGGTAAAAAATTAAGGATTTTGATATTTTTAGAAAGATAACTCAAAGATGAATCCACGGAAATAAAAAAATCACTTGATTTGGATCAAGATTCGCGAAGAAATCAAAGAGCAAAAATTACGTAGAAAATCGATCGTGAAGAGAGAAAAAACCAAAATTAAATCTAAAAATTAACCTAATATACGATTTAAAATTCAAAGATAATGATACAAAGATGAAAGATTAGGATGAAAACTCAAAATCTAACCCGAAGTCACACTCAAATCGATCCAATTGATTGCCGGATCAAGGGCTTTTCATTCCGTGAATTCGAAGACAAAATTCAGCATTCAAGAGACGATTTCTCCTCTTTTCATTCAATGAAATCTTAATTTTCAAACACTCATTGGACGTGAAAATGAGTCTAGAAGAAGAAGAAGAAATCAAGAGATTCAAGGATTGAGGTGTCAATCCAGTTCGATTTACTCGAAATATCCAAGAATGGTTTACATTGTCAAACAACATGTTAATTTATAGGCAAAATTGCGTGTGGCCGTTGGATTTGGCTCTTCATCTTCAATCAATGGCTCAGATGAAACGCTTGGATGCAAATCGTTGTCACTAAGTCACGTCCATTCGATCGAAGATGGAGCGCTCAAATTTTGCCACGTGGCACGTGAAGAAGAATCATCGCACGATCGCGTCCGTCCGATCAAGAATCGATATCTAAGATGTCGCCACGCGTCCATCAAAGTATATCGGGCGTATTTCACTTGAGTCGTTATAACTCTTCAGATCCACGGCTAAGATTCAAGCATTTAAAATTCCGTTCCGTATCCCTTCACTTAAGTGAAGATCGACGATCGCGATTTAATCGCGCAATCGCACGCTCCACGTTTCGCCATGTCACTTGCTCATAAAAACAGAAAAAAATAGTCCCACATGATGAAAATTATAGGAAATGAGCAGGTATATAATAGATATATGATTAGTGAGTTAGCAAAAAGTCTGAAAAGGGCTATCTCACTAATCACACACGCGCACACATGCGTGTACTGATGATGCGTTTTAGTGCGGTCGCTAAAACACACAAACGTCGGTCAAACAAAATTTATAAATCCGAACTCACAAAGATAAAGATATAAAATCAAGTAAAGTGTAAGTATCAGGTCGATCCATAGAGAACAAGGTTGACTTTAATTGTAGAGTTGACTTGGTCAAAATTAGGTTTAAAAGAGGTTTATAAAGAAGTAGAAATAAGATTTTATGAATAGAAATGATATAAATAGACTAAATAAGAAATTTTAAGATTTAAAATCTCTGGATTTGACAAAGAAAAGTCAAAAGTCAAAGTCAAAGCGTTTGACTTTGACCAACAATCGAAGTTCTGTAAAATCAGAGAACTAAAATATGTCAAAAGATTACGAAAATTATATATTTCGAAACTAGAGAGAAAATGGAATTTATTGATATAAAATTCGTGATTTTTCGATAAGAAATGGATTTACTATGAATTATTGAAAATCAAATATTAGAAAATTCCTGAAATGAACACTTCAGAGAAAATCTTTAAATTGACTGGTCAAATGATATCCAAATCTTGAAATTTATATATCAATAGAAATCTAAGAACCAGAGGATTCTAAAGATAACAAAATGATTGAATTCCAATTTATATTTTGAAAGTAATTTACCCCGAAAGTCAATGCTCAAATTTGGATTGAAAATGAACAGTGTTCGATCAAACGTTAAATTGAGGGGTCAAATGAACTCAGAATTCGACGAATTTGCTATCTACGGAAATCTGATGAAATAAGAAATCTAATGAAAATAAAATCAGGTGATTGAGAAATTATAATCAGAGAGATATCATTTTTTCAAAATCAGCAAAATTTTAGACTAAAATTGGGCAAAATTGAAGAACACTAAGAACTAAAATACAAAAATTAAACATCTAAACCTAATTAAAACTCAAATTACCACATGATAATCGATCAAATCTCACTACTAACCCTGATTGCCGCAAAGATGGGGCTTCAATTCACTCGGATGGATGCAGATTTGGCTTGATTTCTTCCTCGCGGACGTTCGGCATTCAAGGGAAAAATCCGATGAAATCCGGTGGAATTTGTGATCAATCCCGCTCCGATTTTGATCGAAATCGAGTCTAAACGCAGGGGGATCATGAAGAACTCAAGATCTTTCTTTCAAAATTGCTTAATTCCTTCACGATTCAATCAAGAGTTAAGAAATAAGAAGGAATACATCGGTTTTTAAAGAGGATATTCGCCCAAAAATCTTGGCCGTTTGATCCGGGAATAGACGCCGATTGGTGGTCACGATTTCACGACAATCGTGGCCCACCAAGGTGAGGTGATCGTGTGCCACGATTGCACCATGGATGAGCCACGATCGCGGCTCAATTAAGCCATGATCGCATGGCAATCGAGCCGCAATCGTATGGAAGTTTTCCACGAAAATCTCCTACCGTCCGATCTGATCAAGGTTGGTTGGACGGTCGCAATTGCACGTGTAAGCTAAGCCACGAACCACCGACATGCCCCACGTCATCTGCTTGATTCGCCCATCCGATGGAGATCAGACGCTCCCGAGGCATCCACGCGTCGCCAGGTGAGAGGTAGATCAGTCTCACTTAAGTTAGGATTGACACACGTGCTCTGATTTCGATTGCGTGGACTCGGGTCCATGCGATCGATGCCTCACGATTGGATTCGACGCCCGTGATTCCGCCACGTCGCCTGCAAAAGAGTGATTTCATGGGAACATAGTCCCACACGAAATAAAAACAAAGAAATCGTGAGCTTAAAATGTGGGGTGCGGTAACGCATATGGGTTATCGCCCCAAACTCCTAACCAGGGCGCACTAACCCGTGGGCCCTTCACTCGCCAGCCCCTCTTGCCACGTGGCGCCCCTCACGGGCGTCCGCATGGACCCGCATGGCCTCCTGCCACGTGTCCACGCCACCTGCGCCTCGCGTGGGCCATGCGCGGCCCTGCCACGTGGCCTCAGCGCCACGTCACATCCGTGTTGTGGTCCCGCACGCCACATCATCTTCGCGCATCATGTCAGCGTCCGTGCCACGTCAGCTCCGCGGGGTCTGTGGAATAAAAACCCCCTTTTTGCGCGATTTTAATTAAGAAAAGTCCTTAAAAATTTCAATAAAAATCAAATTAAAAATCTAAAAAAGGGCAGAAACTTCAGAAATTCATAACTTTAAATATACAACTCCTTTTTAATCCAAATTTTCTCCATTGAATCTCAATTTATTTTCTTTTTAATATTGTGCCATAAAAAATATAATTTAAAAGAAGAATATAGGATGAATTAAAAATAACCTAAAGGCATTCATTAAGATCTCTCTCTTTCAATCATCCAATAATTTCCTTCTTATAATTAACCTTTAAAATCATTTACTAAATTTAAAATAATTCAGGGAAAGAACTTAATTCCAATTCATTTAAACTTGCAAAAAGATTAATCATCAAGAAAGTACATAATTATCCCTAATTTATGCATAAATATGAACTTTAGTGTAATGGCATACCTTTGAACTTAAGTTATAAATGCATGTTATCACACCCCCTAACTTAAATCATTGCTAGTCTCTTAGCAATAGAAAGATAAAGAATATGTAATAAGACTAACAAGCTTAGAAAACCATGGGTTAAGCATTGATAGAATCTGAAATGAATGTTCTACCTTAAATGATGCCAGGAAGAAAGTAATGTACTAGAAACTTAGGGTCACGGCCTTCCTCCGGCAAATACTTTAATCCATCAAATGAACTACGAATCCTCTTGCTCTAAATACTAATAGAAATATATATAATTTAAAAAAATTCATCATACCAAACCAATCGTCGCTTCCTCCTTGCACTATGGACATGAATGATAAGGGCACAAGAAGTAGAAACAAGCATCATCCTTTTCATACATAATGGGTATAAAATAGAGTCGGCTAAAACACATGGGAGGTAGCTTACCATTCTAATTCTACTTTGTATTCTTTTTCTTTCTTTCATCCTAATTCTATTTTTTTGTCTTTTTTTCTTTCTAATTCTACTTTATTCATCCTAATTCTACTTGCTGCAAGCCTTTTTGAAGAAAGAGATTAGATGATTCAGAATTTGAAATTTATAAGGCTTTTTATGCAACTTTATTGAAAACAACATAACTCGTTTCATGGTGCTCATCCTACCCATGTGTCGTCCTTAGTAGACATACATCTTATTCCCCCGAAGAGGTTTTGGTATCTCTATGGATCAGGGAGCTTCACTATGTCAATAATAGTAGTGCCAACAAAGGATGATACAAGCTACGACTTACTATGGAAAGCAGAAGGATGTGCGTGCAAGGAGTTATTAACTCAAAGTTCAGAAAGCAGAATGAGTAGATGGGAAGTATAGAAAGTTTTGAAAAAAATCATACTATGAGCTTGAGTAAATCCTTAGATCGGATTTTATGGCTCCCCAAAGGAATACCTAGATCTATAATTCCATCGACTCTACCATCTCCTCAACATAACACTTAAGGTTGCTCTTCCCACGACTTTCTAAACAAGTGGAGATGTTAATGTACTCTATGCTTTACTATTTCATGTGGTTTTGGAAAGATCATGTTGTAGTTCACATGTTTAAAAATCAGATCATGCATAGAATACCAAATGAAGGAATGCAAAAAATTTTAAAAATTTTAAGTTTTATAGAAAACTCCCCCCTATGCTCATTCCTTTTATTGTCCTCAATAAAAATCAACATGCTCATGGAAAAGTGATGATAATCATTATGCATGGTATGCAACACTAGTATAAAGGAAAAGAGACATAATGGATAAAAGAAAAACTTAGCAGGAATTTGCATCGGTTGCATTCTTCTCTTCATTTGTGGAGTTGTTTTGGAGCTGAATTTCTTTTTTTGATGTTCCCTTCTCCTTAGCACCTAATAAACTTATAGAGAAACAACAGAAAACATCAAAGAAAACATAAAATATAAAAGTAAAAATAAATACAAAAACATAAGAACAAAAGTAGAAAGTAAATGCAAAAATAAAGATAAAGATGGGTTGCCTCCCAGCAAGCGCTAAGTTTTCGTCTTTAGCTAGACGTAACTCCCTCTAACAACTAATTAGTGGCTGAGATCTCAAGGAATTGCAGCTCTTCACTATGGGGAGGTGGGGGTCCTTCTTCACCAATATATGGTTTCAATCTATGTCCATCTACCTTAAAGGAATTTTTGGTCTTAGGGTCTAAAATCAAGACCGATCTATTGTCAAACACTTTAAGGATCTCATATGGAGCATCCCACCTTGAGCGCAATTTCCCTGGAAAGAGTTTAAGACGAGAATTATAAAGCCATACCTTGTCATGAACATGAAAAGTTTTCCTATTAATGTGCTTGTCATGAAAGGCTTTATTTTTGGCCTTATAAATCTCGACATTTTGATACGACTCATTCTGTAGTTCTTAGAGCTCTTGAAGTTGTAGAAGTCTTTTTTTTTCCAGCTTGATCAAGAGATAGATTGATCTTTTTAATGGCCCAATATGCTCTATGCTCTAACTCGACGGGGAGGTGGCAAGGTTTGCCATAAATGAGCCTAAAAGGAGACATCCCAATGGGTGTCTTGAATGCGGTGCGGTAGGCCCATAGAGCATCGGGTAGCTTCGCTGCCCAATCTCTTCCATCCGTGCGAATGATCTTCTTCAAGATGTTCTTGACTTCTCTATTGCTGAATTCTACTTGGCCATTCGCTTGAGGGTGATACGGGGTCGTGACACGATGGTAAACTCCATATTTCTTAAGTAAACTCCTGAAATGAGAGTTAATAAAATGAGATCCACCATCACTAATAGTAGCTCTAGGACAACTGAATCAAGAAAAGATATTATTAACAATAAACTTATTAACCACTCGATGATTGTTTGTCCTCGTCGGTATCGCCTCGACCCATTTGGACACATAGTCTACCGCTAAAAAAATGTACTCTTTTCCCTCCGACGGTGGAAATGGTCTCATAAAGTCAATCCCCCAAAGATCAAAAATTTCTACCTCAAGGATGGTTTGCAAGGGCATTTCATCTTGTTTTGAGATGTTCAATGCGGATTGGCACTTTAGACATTCCTTGTAATACTTGATGGCATCCTTGAATAGAGTTTGATGCAGGACGACGGTTGTGAAAACCCCGTGCCTGATCAATAGAGCTGAGGCTGAATGAAGATAGCCGGTCAATCCTAACCTACGGGTAGGCGAATCCTAGACCCTAAGTATGATCTCTTGCCCAAACCGAGGTGCAGGTAGGCGTGCCGGTCAGTAAAGTCGACTCCGGGTGACCCGGGGAAACTCGCGATGATGGATAGGGTGAGATCCTCTCGATCCATGTCCAAAGGCTTGGAAGTCGCTTGTCGTGGAGTAGCCGGAAGGCTGCGGCCCACGCTCGGTGGCGAACCTGACGTACGCGTCAGAAATCTGAAACCTATATCCGTTCTACCCTACCTACGTCGTTCGATGGCGGTGGAGACGAGTAAAGGAAATGCTTCGAAAAGTAATTTAACTTTTAAATGAGGAGTCGAAGCTAACTTGCGGGGCGAGGTGCCCAGTGAGTCGTGGCGTAGAGGAAAGTCGTCGTGCGTGGCACAGACGGTTGGCGTAAGAGGGCCGGATCGGCACCGTCGAGAGCACGGACAAACCCTGACGGGGAAAATGCTATCCGAAGAGCGGGCGATAATTGAGTGACGGGACATAGCTCGAGTAGGTGCAAGGCGAATCGTAGGCAGCGGGTTCGCGCGGGGAGAGAACGCGGGTGTGGGCAAGTGCTGGAGAGGCGGGGAAGTGACACTACCCGGTCAACGCTGATGACTGCCTGACCGATTACGGTTGGGTCAGCAAGGGGAGATGGCCTGACAGATTACGGCCCGGTCGGCGCCAGGAAGTTGGCCAGGTAAGTGAAGCTCACGGTCAACAAGGAAAGAAGCGAAAGTTGACTGGGCAGGTCAACCCGCGGCGCGGTCAGCCGATCGAGCGGTCACGCGAGGGCTCGGGCTGGGCGCAGAAGAGGCGATGGCAGGGTGCAGGCGCGAGGCGAGAGCTCACGAATTCTCTAGGGTCTGGACAAATCCGATGTTCGTTAGAGAGGAATTCGTAGAGGGGCGTTGCGAATTCCGGCTAGTAGCTGGGGTTTGTTCGGTCCACACAATGAGCGGGGTAGTGGGGCGACTGGGAGGTGAAGGGTGGGTGATGGCAAAAGGGTTCGGGACAGTGAATTCGGGAGAGGGAATGGGGATGAGCGGGGGACACGCGCGACCGATGCGTGAGTCGCGCAGGTGGAGGAAATTCAGGGTTGACACTGTGGTTTCGCGGAAGGCGTGCGGTGGAAGGGGCGTCAGGATTTCGGGGGAGGAAGGGATAGTTTGTGGAAGTGTGAATTTCGCCGGATTGAATCCGGATGGATTCGGAAATTGAATTCGGGGAAATTGGGAGGCTGAATTTCGATTCGGGGGTTGATTTTCCGACAGGGTTGACGGCGAACCCGGTGAAGCGGGGAGGGGAAATGAGGTGAGGGGCTAAGGTTGCTGATGCCGAGAGGGTGGGGTTAATCGAGAAATGATGGGAGGAGGTGGGTGGAGAGATAATCGGGATGGAGGAATTGGGAAGTTCGAGGAGGAGGGGGTGCGACGGAAATTCGGAATTTTCAGGTGAGATACGGGAAGTTGCGGAAACTGGAGAGGAGGGAAGGTGACGAGGTTGGGGAGTTGAACTGGGAAATTCGGGGAAGCGGTCAGACGGTGTGATCGCGGGGAAGAGGGAGATGGAAAATTCGGGAGAAGGGTGACGCGGTTGAGCGGGAATTAGAGGCAGGGGTAGGGAGGAAAATCGGCGATGCAGATCCGAAGGCGAGGAGTCGCGTCGGGGAGGGTTGGAGGGAGGAATCGAAAATATCTGGGAAGAGGGAGAAGCGGAAATTCGGTGAGCGTTGGAGGGGAATCTTGGTCGGAATGAGGAGGGGAAATCGGCAGGGATGGGGAAGGAGATCGTGCGACAAGACTTCGCGAGGCCGAGGGCCTAAATTTTCGCCGGAAGGAGGAAGATTTCGTGACAGAGGGAAATAGGGGAACCGGGGAGGGGAAATGGAAGTTGCGGGAGATGGGAGAAGGAAGGGAATAGGGGGAAGGTCGCGGGGAGACTGGGTAGGTGGAAAATCGGGGAGGGGAAGGGTGTAACGATGAGCAGGAGGGGGAGGAAGAAGGTGGGGTGCGACGGTGAGGACAAAATTGCAGGAGTGGGCAGAGGTGGACGAGGAGGTAGATCTGGCGACGGAGAAAATCGTGGGGGACAGGGGTGTTGCCGGAGAAGATGACTATGGAGAAGGTGGAGGAACTGCAGATGTGGCGCGGGGAGGAGGAAGATGGAGGATGGCCGGAGATGGAGATGGATGTGGAGGAGAAGATGGAGATGATGGCGGTGTGGCAGTCCGGAGGTGGCGGCGGCGACGGCCTGAGGCGGCGGCGGCGGCGGCTTGAGGACGGCGGCGTCGCGATGACAGTGGAGAAGAACCGTGGCCGGGGCAAGGAGTGGCGGCGGTCGTCGCGGCGGCGGCAGCACAGAGGCGTGCGGCGGCGGCGGCGGTTGGACTCCTTCCCCGGCCTTCCTTGAGCAGCCACTTGAGAGGGAGATCACTCCTTTCTTTCTTCAAATGACGGCTAGGGTTTGTGGGGGGGTCCCTTCCCCTTTTATAGAGCCCATAATGGGCCGAGAGGGGAAAGGGCCCACTTGAGGCCCACAACCCAACACCTAAAAATACTCATAGAAAAATAAAGGTCCACAAAGAGAAATGGCTTCACGAATGGGATCCCGAAAAGGGAAGAACCCACCCGAAAGCCTAAAAAGGAGAGGAAAATAAACGAGGACCCGCTTAAACACGTGCGGGTCAAAAGTTCTTAATAAAGAAATAAAGATAAGCTGGTAGATGCGCGCACGCAAACGGGCTCCTCCGGCGCCGTGGTATCGTGTCTTGGTGGCGACGGGGGTTGTACGCCACCAGAGTTGGCCAATAGAAGCCGCTTTGTAGCACCTTCGCTCTAGTCTTTCTCGATGCAAAATGTCCTCCACATAAATGTGAGTGACACATTGCTAGAATATGCTCTTGTTCCTCCTCCGGAACACGTCGCCGAATAATCTGATCAGCCCCTACGTTAAACAATTGGGGTTCTTCCCAAAAATAATATCGAATATCATAGGAAAATTTCTTCTTTTGACGCGTGTTCCAATAATCGGGGACAGATTTTGTGACTAAGTAATTAACAATATGCGCAAACCAAGGTACCTTAGTCGCAACAGCGAGGAGCTGCTCATCAGGGAATGTGTCACAAATCTCACCTGAGGATGCGGTATGAAGTCGAGAAAGATGATCAGCCACTAAGTTTTCACTTCCCTTCTTGTCTTTGATCTCCAAATCGAATTCTTGAAGAAGGAGAACCCATCGAATCAGTCGCGATTTAGCCTCTTTCTTGGACAACAAGTATTTCAATGTGCCATGATCCGTGTATACAATGATCTTACTGCCCAAGATGTACGGCCTAAACTTCTCCAAAGCAAAGATGACCGCTAACAACTCCTTCTCCGTAGTAGTGTAATTAAGTTGCGTAATATATGGCGATCGGCTTTTTATCGATTCGTTGCCCCGAAACCACGCCCACTGCAAAATCAGAAGCATCACACATAATCTCAAAAGGTAAGTCCCAATTAGGACTTTGTAAAATAGGCGCTTCCACTAATGATTGCTTCAGCTGCATAAAGGCATGCTTCCCTTCTTCCTCAATGATAAAATCTTATTCCTTGCATAAAAGAGAAATCAATGGTTTTGAAAATTTAGCAAAATCTTGAATAAAACAACGATAAAAGTCGACATGCCCTAGGAAACTTCTAAGTTCCCTTATTGACTTAGGGAGTACAAGATCTTGGATTACCTCGACCTTGGCCTTGTCCACTTCCAAACCTTTGCTTGAGACTAAATGCCCAAGCACTATACCTTCTCTTACCATGAAGTGGGACTTCTCCCACCTAAGGACTAGGCATTTCTTAACGCAAACGTTGAGGATTTGCGTTAAGTGCTCTAACCACGCATCAAAACTCGGCCCGAAAACTGAAAAAGTCGTCCATGAAGACCTCCATGCTCTCTCCTATAAAATCGGAGAAGATGGCCATCATGCACCTCTGAAAAGTGGCAAGAGCGTCACATGGTCCAAATGGCATGCGCTGAAATGTATGTGCCAAATGGACATGTAAATGACATCTTCTCCTGATCATCGGGGTGTATCGCTAACTGATTATTCCCGGAGTAGCCGTCTAGGAAGCAATAAAATCCTTAACCTGAAAGCTTGTCAAGAATTTGGTCAATAAATGGCAAGGGGAAGTGGTCCTTTTTCGTCACCGCATTAAGCTTCCGATAGTCGATGCATACTCTCCACTTCGTCGAAAGATGCGTCTGAAGTTCTTCGCCCTTGTCATTTGTGATCACGGTGATCTCAGCCTTCTTGGGGACAATATACACCGGACTGACCCATATGACGAGATGGGACCGCGAGGTCATCGATTTCACATAGTCTCCTATCAAAAATATTTCCGAACTTACCAATTTGATGATTTAATAGTGAATTGAGGGGTATAATGGTAAATAAGGGTCGAATCCATAGGGAAATAAGGAAATTCTTGATGCTTTCTTCGAAATTGATCCAATTGGACGATGAATTTATGATAGAAATTACAGAAAATGGTAAAATATGAAAGAGAACTTCAAATCGATTCCACGGAATCAAGAATCATCGAATTTGGTCTTGATTTCGCGGAGAAATTGAAGATCGAAGAAGGAAGAAATTTATGGACGAAGAAATCGAGAATTTGACTAAAATTAAATGAAATTAAACCTTAAATCCTAATCTAAATTGAAATTAAATATTATAGGAAGGTAGAATATGAAAAACTGCTTCCACTAATCCCAAATAGCGATCAAATCGACGTGATTAAACCGCTTAATCGCCTAGAACACGAAGAACGCGATGAGGAGATTCAAGCGTTGATTTCTCCTAATCTACTCAACCAAGTCTCGATCTCAAAGGCTCCGGAGGTGCGGAAATGAGTGTAGAACACGATGGGATTGAGAGAATCAAGAGGGGAGGTGTCTAGACAGATCAATTGCTTTGATTTCCAACTCAAATGGTTTACAATTCGAAAGAACTCCTCGTTTTATAGGGTATTTGGGCGTAACCGTCCGATCGAAACAATCGACGGTTACGATGAAACGGTCCACTGTGTATCGTTTCATAAATATCGCAATCGTTGGATCTGAGATGGAGGGTCCGGATGCATCGTTTGAAATGTGTTATAAAACGCATTGAATCGCGCCCCTTGGATCGCGATCGGGACGGCCGATATGCGCTCCTTGCCGTTTCATCACGACCGTTATAATTCCTCCATTTAAAGCACGTGCCTTGATCGTGATCGGTGGTTCGCAGTTCTACACGATCGAAGCGCGACGGTTCGCACCTCTTTTAATCCGACGCCTCAGCTTCTGCCACGTGCCATGCACTCTTAAAAATTGTGTGGGACTTAGTTCCACACGGGAAAAATTAAAGAAAACGATTAGGTTTATAAGGTGCGACGATTTAGCGGGTTTAATAAATCTCTTCCGATAATCGGAAGACTATATATATTATATCCCCTCTATAAGTAAATATAATATGCGTCACATCGCCGCGTAGGCACCGCGTGGCGCTGTCACGTGGCCTGGAGTGCCACGTCGCATCCACGTGGGTCCGCGCGAAAAATACCCCCTTTTTTGGTTTATTTTATATCATTTTTAACATTTAAAATCGTAAAATTAATCAGAAAAATCCGAAAAAAATCCCAAAAAAATAGAAAATTCATAACTTTTAATATATAACTCCAAATTAATCTAAATTTCTTTAATTTGATCCGAAATTTAATTATCTATCATTCTAAAAGATAAAAAGTGATAAATAATGAGAGTTTTAAATTTAATTTCAAGAACGCATTTATTTTTGAGGATTTTTAACTTAAGAAAATATAAATAAATATTTATAAAACGTTTTCTCTTATTATTTTCACTCTAAAAAGCATCCATAATCTCAAGCAAAGATGGGTTATTAATTTATTCATCTTTAAATTATCATATTAAACCCTCATTTAAAGTATTTTTAAGATTATAATGATTTATTGTGGAATGATAGAAGAATACATATAAATATGATAATATGCATGGAAATGAAATTATTTCTACCTTAATATGCATAAAAAATCATGTTTTATAATGTTTATTTAGCATGTTATCACACCCCCCAACTTAAATTATTGCTAGTCTCTTAGCAATTTATTATATAATTTCCCTAGAAAGTTTTTTCATCCTTTGATCCTACTACTAAAAAGGTGAAGTGTATAAATGTATGATCACGTTTTCCTCATAGTGTAGGCCATAGTGATTTAGATTTCATCTCTAGGTTGACCTCTTTAGTGCATGTTAGGGTAGTGCTCATCGGCTAATGCTCAAATCTAATTCTTGATTGTAATCAAGGTGAGCCTACCTAAGGTATGATGCTATGGCGCTGAAAATATACTCACTCTTTCATGAGCAGATGTAATTCCTTACCCTCTCCATAAACACATCACTCCTTCCCTCAAAATGGAGGCTACTTAGTACTTAGAATTCCCCTCAACTTGCTTTCATCCTTAAAAGAGTGCAATTCAAAAGGGTTCCTATCTTTGGATGCATCGTGTGAGGAGGCTGAAGGAAATAAAAGATATTATTTCTAAGGGTATGACTTGGCTAAAAGCAAACATGCTGATAAAACAAAGTGGATTATAAAATCAAAGAAGGTACCACTTATGATGATTGTACTCCCAAATGAGGTGGATGGTGATAGATAGGGTAGATGGTGGAGATGATAGTGGAGGTAGATATAAGGGTAGAAGATGTTCCCACTTATTTTCCTTCTTGTAACTTCTTATTTCTCTCTTTCTTTTGACTTTTCTCCTCTTTCTCTTCTTTTTAAGTATTTCAGAAGACTAGAGTGATGATGTGGAGGAGTTTTAGGATTTTCTGAAGAGAGTGTGTAGCAAATGAAGTGTAGTGAAGGTATCAGTACATGTGGGAGGAAAAATGGAAGGTGAGATGGATATGTGAGTTCACTTGGGAGTGTTCATCATCAAAAGCGAAGTTTAAAACAAAGTGGTGTAACTACTTTGACTGCTTTGGAAGAGAAAAACTACATGCCTATAAGGAAGGATAGGTGCTACAAAAATTTACGGATCATTACACTCTTTAAAGGGGAAAGTCTAGAATCGAGAAATTCCTTATACTAAGCAGTTTTGGCTAATAATAGGTAGGGGATGAAATTTTATTTTCTCTCAAATACTCTCCTTTTTCAATCCCATAGCATTTTAACCTCTGATTACTCTTTTTCCTTAGTGCATGTTAGGTACCCAACCCCAAAGAAGTCAACCACTAAAGCTAATCCATTGGTCTCTCTAGATCATTTGGCTTTTATTACTCAAAATGTAATCATATGGATTATAAGGTCCTTACTTCTACATCTCTAGTAGGTCAGATCTCTAGATGAAAAGACTTCTAAGGTGGGGTAGATTAGATCAAAATTTTGAAAAATAGGAGTTTTAGAAAGTAGAATTTTAAAATTTTTTAAAATGGTAGAGCTTTTTCTAAATCCTCACCCCCCACCCCCCCCCAACTAGAATCTTGCATTGCCCTCAATGAAAACTACATGCTCATGTGAAAAACTCATCGAATCATGGCATGAAAACAATATAAAAGTGCGGTGAGATAGGTTTAGAAAGGCTCATTAGTCAGTGATGCTCGTGGGATTTCTGGTGCAAGTGCGCCCTTTCCTAATGTAGTTCTCCGATGTCTATAAAAACTAAAAAACACATAAAACTAAAAAAAAGTAAGATAATCTTGGGGTGCCTCCCAAGAGAGCTAAGTTTAACGTCTTCAGCCAGACTAAATAAAAATAAAACCTACGACTACTGATGGATCGAGGGTGATACCGTCACGTCCTTGAGTGCTCGGGAAGATACAGATTTACCTTATCTGCTGGTGGGGGTGGCTCTGAGGTCAGGTACGGCTTGAGACGATGGCCGTTTACCTTAAATTGTCAACCGGTTTTAGGGTCGGAGATGAGTACCGCTCCGCCGTCGAAAAATTCTAGAACCACGTAAGGACCATCTCATCTGGAGCGCAACTTTCCAGGAAAGAGCTTGAGGCACGAATTGTAGAGCCAGACCTTGTCGTTGACCTGGAATGATCGTCGTCGGATGTGTCGGTCGTGGAAGGCCTTGGTCTTCTCCTTGTAGATCGTCGCGTTCTCGTACACGTCGTGCCTCAACTCTTGTAGCTCCTGAAGCTGGAGAAGTTGTTCTTTCCCTGCTTCGTCTAGTGCGAGGTTGAGCTTTTTGATAGCTCAGTAGGCTCAATGCTCTAGCTCAACCGGAAGGTGGCAGGCTTTCTCGAAGATAAGCCGGAAGGGGGACATCCCGATGGGTGTCTTGTACGACATCCAGTATGCCCATAGTGCGTCGGGAAGCTTGTGTGCCCAATCCTTCCCATCTGGATGAATTATCTTTTTTAGTATAGTTTTGATTTCTTGATTACTTACCTCTACTTGCCCATTCGCCTGGGGGTGGTATGGCGTGGTGATGCGGTGGTGTACTCCGTACTTCTTCAACAGCGCCCAGAAGTGAGAGTTATTAAAGTGTGAGCCACCGTCGCTGATGATGGCCTTCGGACAACCGTATCGGGCGAAGATGCATCGTGTGATGAATCGCAGAACCTCCCGATGATCGTTTGTCCTAGTGGGGATTGCTTCGACCCACTTGGACACATAGTCCACCGCCACCAGTATGTACTCTTTCCCGTCAAAAGGTGGGAAAGGTCTCATGAAATCTATCTCCCAAAGGTCGAAAATCTCCATCTCAAGGATCGACCGCATCGGCATCTCATCTCGCTTGGAGATCTTGATCGCCGCTTGACATTGTAGGCATTTTGTGTAGAAACGGTGGGCGTCCTTGAAGATGGAGGGCCAGTAGAAGCTGCTCTGCAGGATCTTGTTCGCGGTCTTTCGTGCCGCGAAGTGTCCTCCGCACGTCGATGAGTGACACATCGCCAGTATATCTCCTTGCTCCTCCTCCGGTACGCATCGTCGGATAATCTGGTCGTATCCTAGGTGGAACAGAAGCGGTTCTTCCCAGAAATAGTACTTAAGCTCATGGAAGAACTTTTTTTTTTATGCCGGTTCCAGTGCTCCGGGATCGATCCAGTGATAATGAAGTTGACGATGTGTGCGTACCAGGGGGCGTGACTCGAGATGGCGAGGAGATGCTCTTCTGGAAATGTATCTCCGATGTCCTCTCCTCCCGAGATGTGGAGACGCGATAAGTGGTCTGCCACCGAGTTTTCGCTGCCCTTCTTGTCTTTTATCTCCAATTCAAATTCTTAAAGAAGCAGCACCCATCGTATAAGTCATGGTTTGGCCTCTTTCTTGGAGAGCAAGTACTTCAGGGCCGCATGATCAGTGTAGATGATGATCTTGCTCCCCAAGATGTAAGGCCAGAACTTCTCTAGAGCATAGACCACCGCCAGAAGCTCTTTCTCCATAGCTGTGTAATTAATTTGAGCTTCGATGAGGGTCTTACTTACATAGCAGATGGTCGTCGGCTTTTTGTCAAGTCGTTGCCCCAAGACCGCTCCCACCGCGTAGTCCGAAGAGTCACACATGATCTCGAAGGGTAAGTCCCAATTAGGACTTTGCAGAATCGGTGCCTCGATCAGTGCTTGCTTCAGCATCGTGAATGCGCGCTTCCCTTCTTTGTCGATGATGAAGTCCTTGTCTTTGCAAAGAAGGGTGGTGAGGGGCTTGGAGACTTTTGCGAAGTCCTGGATGAATCTCCGATAGAAGCTGACATGCCTAAGAAAGCTCCTCAAATCTTTAACGGAACTTGGTAGAGGGAGGTTTTGGATGACCTCTATCTTGGCCTTATCCACTTCTAAACCCTTGCCCGAGATGATATGCCCGAGCACTACTCCCTCTCGTACCATGAAATAGGATTTCTCCCAGCTGAGTACCAGTCGTTTCCTGACGCATACCTCCAGTATCTTCGTTAGGTGAGCAAGACAACTTTCGAAGTTGTTTCCAAAGACGGAGAAATCGTCCATGAAGACTTCTAAGCTGTCGCCAAGAAAGTCAGAGAAGATTGCCATCATGCATCGTTGGAAGGTCGCGGGGTGTTGCACAGTCCGAATGGCATGCATTTGATTGCGAAGGTGCCAAAAGGACATGTGAACGTCGTCTTCTCTTGATCGTCGGGGTAGATAGCAATCTGATTATAGCCCGAGTATCCGTCGAGAAAGCAGAAGTAGTTCGATCCTGCCAATCGGTCCAGTATTTGGTCGATGAACGGTAGCGGTAAGTGGTCCTTCTTGGTTGCAGATTTCAGTTTCTTGTAGTCGATGCAGACTCTCCACTTCGTCGGTAGGCGCGTCTCGATTTCCTCACCCTTCTCGTTCGTCGTGATCGTTACTCCAGCTTTCTTCGGAGCAACGTGTACCGGACTCACCCATTGGCTATCGGATATGGGGTAGATAATTTTTGCGTTGAGCCATTTAAGAATTTCTTCTTTTACGGCCTCCCATACCCTTGGGTTGAGTCGTCTCTGGGCTTCCCTGACAGGTCTCGACTCATCCTCTAGGAAGATGCGATGAGTGCATAGTGAAGGTTCTAGCCCTTTTAGGTCCGTCAAGGTCCATCCGATTGCTTCTTTATTTTTCCTTAGCACTTCCAGTAATTGTTCTTCTTGCTTCATGTCCAACTTGGATGAAATAATTACTGGCTTTGCTTTCTCTTCATCAAGGAAGGCATACTTGAGTGTAGACGGGAGAGTTTTGAGCTCCAAAGTTGGCTCGTCCATCTGAAGCTCCTCATATCGTGCTTCCTCATCGATCATCATAACTTCCTCTACTCAGGCGTCTATATCCTGGTCGTCGGCGAAGTCGATAGCGCCCAAGTCTTCAGAAGCTCGTGAAAGGTATTTCATTAATTTGTTGATGTCGACCTTCACGGTGTGCTCTCCCACCTTGAGAATTACTTCTCCTTTCCCCCAATCGGTTACGGATTTAGCGGTAGCTAGAAAGGGTCGTCCTAAGATAATTGGGGCTTGGCTCAGCTCCTTAGTCGTTTTCATGTCGACTACTAAGAAGTCTATCGAGAAATAACAGTCTTCTATCCTTATGATGACATCTTCTACTAGTCCATGGGGTTTTCTAAATGATCCATCGGCTAAGCTTAGTTCTACTAAGAAGGGTTGTAGCTCCCCTACAAGATGACGGTTGAATACAGCTTTAGGGAGGATGTTTATACTAGCTCCTGAATCTAGTAGGGATCTAGTGAAGGACATTCCTCCTATTTCACTCGTGATCATGGGTGCTCCCGGGTCTCTCTTTTTTACGGGTAAGGAATTCATCATGATGGAGCTTACCGTCTCACTAAGTTGGATCCTTTTAGGATTTCTATGGGGAGTACATATACCTTTTAGGAATTTTGCATAGGAAGGGATATGCTTGATGGCATCTATCAAAGGAATGGTTATTGTTACCTTTTTAAAGGCGTCTAGTAGATTGTCATCGGTTTCGCTATTCTTGGCTTTTGGTCGGTTTAGGGCTTGAGGATAAGGCACAGGGGGCTTGTATTTTTCAGGGTTAGGTACAACTATAACCTGTTCTTCCTTGTCCTCCGAATCACTGTCTTGCTCGACGATAATTGGACTTTCTTTTTCTTCATTTGAGCCTTGGTGGAAAGGGTGATCCTTGTATGGATCCGGCAGAGCTTTCCCACTCCGAAGGCTTGATATGGCCTAAGCTGATTCCACGGCTTCCTCGTCGACGTGTACATGGTTGATGTTGCGTGTCTGGGTCGACGAGGCTCCTTGGTTCCTTGGATTTTCCGTGGCCTGCGAGGGTAATTGGTCAGTAAAAGTTACTTGCTTACCCTTCTTATCCGTCGTCGGTTGGACGTTCGTCTTGACGAAGTCTTGAATTTCATCCACGCGTGAGTTTATCCTCGTCATTTGCTCCATTAGTTGCGAGATCGCGCCGAGGATCGGGTCGGATGCCGGCGTGGTCTGGCGTCGGGGCTTGCGTGTATGCTTGTGGTTGAGTCGGCGGGACGAACGACGACTGTCTTTGATTAGGGTAGTTTTGCTTACCGTTATATTGTGCAGGATAGGGTTGATCGTTGTTCCTCTTATATCCATTATTCTGCGAAGAATTGTTAAAAACAGGGATATTATATTGGTTAGGATAATTACCTGGATAATTAGGTCGTCCCTATTGATTGGGTCCTCCCGATGGACCTTGTCTATACATGCCTTGCCCTTGGATTGCCATCACAGGGCAATCTAATTCGATGTGGTCGAATCTCGAGCAAGTCGCGCATGGTGACGCTTCTTGGAGTGAGACGGGGGCGAGTCTTTCGAAACCGTTGCGGATGTTGAGTCAGTCTAGTAGTAAGTTTTGGACTTCCGCCATTTTGTTGATCCTTTCGAGGAGCATCCCCGTCTCCGCTGATTTGGCGTCGAGAGCTTTTGGCATTGCAACTCTTCCAAATGGTTTCGCCGCATTATGGTAACTATTTTCTGTCACCGTTTCGATGAGTTCCATTGTGTCGTCTTCGTATTTTCTCATGAAGGTGCCGCCGCTAGCTACATCCAAAAGATATATATCTTGCGGGCCTAACCCGTCATAAAATATTTGCGTTAATTCGTGGTTACACACTCCCTCGTAGGATCTCTTAATCGTTCGCAGGCCTCGTGGAAGGTTTCACTCGAGCCTTGGGTAAATTCTCTGATGGCTTTTCTGGACGGAGGTGGTTTTTCCTACTGAATAGTATTTTCTCAAAAACTCCTCCTCCATCTCGGTCCAACTTGTGAATTCTTTCCCTAACTTCAAAAACTAGTCTTTGGCTCTATCTCTAAGGGTAGCGGGAAAAGTTTCATCTTCATCGTGTCGACGGGGACATTTTGAAGGTGATTTATCTCACAAACTTGGGAAAGCTCATCTACATGTCTATATGGATCTTTGGAAGGCTTTCCATGGAAGATAGGAAGCATATTCATGACATGGGAATCAATTCTAAAATTTTCCCCTCTTCCTAGGGGTGTGTGAATTCTAGTGACGGGTCGCTGGAAGACGGGCCTAGCATAGTCACTAAGGCATTTCCTGGCATTTCCCTTATTGTTCCAGGCCATTTCTACTGGTTCGGTTGGATCAAAACTTGAATCGGTCTCGGTAGCTTCTAGAGTTTGCGAGGATCGTTCAAAGAGGTCTATTTTTAGGGGATTATTCTGTACTCTCTAGGCTGGTCGTCTTCTCATGAAGAGTGGATCGGATACTTAGATGGATAATAACTTATAAATACTTAAAATATATTAAAAAGTGAGATCAATCGTACCTGAATGTCGGTCTCAGTGAGAGTTTTGCCTCTATTGTTGTTAAGCCCACTCTATTGTTTCTTCATGAGAAGCCCTCTTTTGACCCTACACCATATCGATGGAAACTCAAGAGGAAAGTGATAGGTTCTGAGGTCGATAAACTTTCTAAATTTTGATCAAAACATATAATGCAAAGGAATAGATTGAATCGGATATTCAAAACATTGAGGCACCAGGAATAGATGATCCTATTATCTAGTATGTATGAGAAACCATACTTACAAGGTTTAATTGAAGGAGTTCTTAAAGCTATTCAAGTGTCTAGCCTCTAGAAGTATCCACACGATCTCCGAATGGCTAGATCTCCTCTTCAAAGCTCTTCACCAAGAGAAAAAGAGAAGAAAGAAGAGAATTACCACAAGGCTTGCATGGGTACCTTGAGTTGTGGACGTTCTCCCCCTATTTATAGACATTTGGTATGTGGATCTTTTATAAAAAATGTTATAATTAGGGCTATATCCACCAACATGCATAGACTTTATGTATGTGACCCTCGAGGTCCATATATCTCACTAGTTAATACTCTATAGAACAAATAACATTAATCATTTATATCAATATATAGATTAATTAATCAAGGATTGATTTAACCCAATCAATAGGTTGAGTTGCTAGCACGTTGGGTGCCAAGCTACACCACGTACTCTAGAAGATATTGAGTATGTAAGAACTCCCTTATAGAACCTTTCCGTCATCGATTATGATGTATGTATAATCATACATCTGTATGAGAATCATAGGTAACTTAGGATACGGTCAATTGTCAAACCTTGATCAGTTACTCAAGTTAGTACTCATGCGTATAGGAAATCATCAGGAGCTCCTTCTCTAATATTTTCATTACCTTGGCCAAGGATTTTATCACATTCTCTGAGGCTAGATGATTCTATCTTGATCACACAATCATCTTCGTAGACTTCATGTCATATCCAATACATGGTGTTTTAGATATCCCATGGCTAGGGATATGTAAGTCATAATCAAAATATGATCATCCATCCACAAGATATCTTTGGTGGCTCAAGTCAAAGGACCACATACACAACCATGACATGAATCAACCTGATTGACAATTAGGTATAATTACCATTTAAGGATTCATACGAATCAATTTAGTGAACTCTTTCTCCAAAGAGCGCCCACTATCTATCCTTAGTATCTCTACATCGATGGCTAAAAGATCAGTCATACTCGTCATATGAGTCGGATCAGATAGTGTTATTCTTTCTAGATAATTTGATGTCCCTCTCGAATATCTCACGAACATGAATATTTCGAACATATGTTTAAAGACTAGTGATCAATGTATTATGATCTCATCATAACTTACTTAGTCATTGCATATGTTCATGGACTTAATTACAAACATCACACAAGAATGACAATGAATAAATTTTATTTAAAGAAACATAAACAAGATATATGGAAGTGTGATTGCTTAATAGGCCACATAATATCTATAAGAAAATAGAGACCTTACATATGGAAACAAAGGAACGCCTCAACCACTTATATAATAATATAGAGACCCTTCATAAGAAACAATAGAATGTAATTGCAATAACTCCATTGAATCCTAATAAGCCCACTCATACTCCCTCTCAAATTTGAAGCATGGACATCAAGAATGTTGAACTTTCATGACATTGTTTTCAAGAAACATGGAATGTTTTCATCAACATGAATGAGCTAAATGGGAAGTCACCCATGAATTTTCCATACAATCTTATATTCATTATGCGAAGCCATGTATAGTGCAAGCTAATAAAAATTAATTATGACCCCTCCATGGCTTTCAAGTTGATTAACCTGCATGTGAACCACATGAACAATGAGATTAATTATTTTTTAGTCAAGTGCCTCTTTCCAAATTACCTATCTATTTTTGGAGGACTAGTGATCTTCAAACTTTGTTGCTTGCATGGGTTCGAAGTAGACAATCACTAAGTGTATCTATTTCATACTACAAGTATGAATAACTAAGTAAATCTTTCTATTTTTTAAGGGATGGAAATTGACATTTTTCATAATTAAAGAAATTATAAACTAATTAATTTATATTACCAAAATATGAATTATTGCTTTTGTACTAATTTATTGAAGTTACATTATTGATGTATTTTACAATGTCATCTTTCAACATCTATTTCATTTACTAACAATTAATTTTCTATTATATTATTCTAATTTTCTATTATATATTTTTTAAAATAGTAATGATAAATAATTGTACTTATTAGACCATTACAAGTTAACTATTGTATATTTCCAATTTTATATGTTTAATAGAAATATTATACATAAAGATTCACTTCCCTTGGCATTTGATTTTTCAAGATTTATTTTGGGGCAAAAATCAAGGTTATATTTTGTATCTAATGTGATAGGTCAATTGCAACACATGGTGCTTGCATGACGCGACTAAGGGAAATAACCAGTTCTTAGTGATGTAGCATGTGTAATATGCCCATCAAATGTAAATAATGGTTACTCTTTTATAGAAATTTTTAGAGGATTTTTTTTTTTACTATGTGAGACAGTTTTTCTTCTTTTGAAGGGACAAGTGATGTGATCTAGATGCTTCGATTGGCGGCACCAATTGGCGCCATCAAACCCCCTGGATGGGTCCACGAGATCAAGCTAACATGGGTGGTTTGTCCTTTGATGGTCGAGCAATCACCACACATCATGTGGCATGTTCTAGAGCACCCGAGAGTGGTCCACACAATCAATGACTGAAATCAATCTCAATTTTTATATGTATTATGATGACTCACAATGTGGCACGTGGTGTAATCTTGGAGCTCCCAACTTTGATCAAAGCAGATCGGACGATTAGCAATGATTTGGGCCTTCTTTCTAAGTTGCTGACGAAGCGAATCCACGAGGTCATTGAAAACACGTGGATGTGCGTCAAAATATATTCCAAACTCACCAATTTAGATAAATACTAACAAGTTAGATAGTGACGCAGCCTTAGCGCAGGACCAATGAAGAACAATTGCTTGAATCCACAAACCTTGACCTTCAAGAAGGGCTAGGTTCTGAGTCCACAGAACTAAACTCTTCAACCCTTGAATCCACAAGGGGTGTACTTGAATCCACAAGCACAGAGCACTCTCTAACAGGGAGAACACTCAAGAGAAGAAAGCAAAGCTCTCAAAAGGGATAACTTCAAATTGTGTGTTCAAGTGTTACAATGGGGGCCTTATATAGGCCTCAAAAAGTAAGGGTCGTCCAAGTGATTTGACCCATGAAAAAGACAACACAAGAGTCTTGAAAAATACAACTCGACAGACATGCATGTGTTAGAAACGAAGTGACAAAAAGCAAAAGTGAATCTTCCGTGCCTTGTCGCCTATCCAAACAGATATTTGTAGTTTCCAAGGCATGTCATCAATATTTGTGGTCCCTAGGAGATTGTCTGACAAACGTGTCAGGTCCTAGGGATTCTCATTAGGCCCATTAAGCATTAAATGGGCTTCTGCAGTGGGCTGCCTCTGCTTCATCCAAAATAAGCGCTTGGGCCTTAATCTGGCCTACATCAGATAGTATAGAGGTGAATAAGGGTCGAATCCAAAGATAATTAAGGTATTTTCGAGAAACTCTTTGAAATTCTGTTAAATTGGACAATGAAATGAGGTAAGAAATTAGGGATTTTTTTAGAAAGAGAACTCATATACGAATCCACGGATTCAAAAATCACTCAATTTGGATCAAGATTTGTGAAGAGATCAACGAGCGAATTGGTTAGAAAATTTTCAAATGTGAAGAGAGATAAATTCAAAATAAAATCTAAAATTAACCTAATCTACAATTCTAAATTATAATCTATTAATACAAGATGAAAGATTAGGAAGAAAACACATAATCCAACTTGAGATATCGATCAAATAATCCAATTGATTGCCGGATCAAAGGTTTTTATGTGATTTCGAAGACGATCGTCGACATTCAAGAGGCAAATTCTCCCTATTATTTTGACGAAATCTCACTTTCAACCACTCCTTGAACGCAGAAAAGAGTCTAAAAGAAAAAGAGAGCGAGAGATTCAAGAATAGTGGTGTATAGATAGTTCGATTACTCAAAAAATCCAAGAATACATTTTTCATTAAAGAACATTCGTATAAATAAGCAAATTTGGGCATAACCATCGGATTTGCCGTTTTATCTTTGATCAACGACTCTGATGAAATCCTTAGATGTAAATTTTTATGATTAAGTCATTCGGTTTGATCAAAGATCACCGCTAAGATTTAGCCACGTTGTGTGTGAAGAAGTAACACGAGAAAATGCTAGCCGTCTGATCTTGATCTAACGCTTCGGATGCGTTTTGGACTGTTTTAATCTCATCCATTATAATTCTTTAGATGAACGGCTAAGATTAAATCGTTTAAAAATGGTTCGCCGATGAACCAGAGTGCGCCACGTACCCCCCTCACTGACGTGACGATCTACATTCTTGATTAAATCGCGTGATCGGACTCTCCACACGCCGCCACGTCACTTGCATAAAAACATAAGAAAATAGTCTCACATGACATAAATTATTGAAATTTGACTGGTATATAAGTAGTACGCGATTAATGAGATAGTGAAAATCCTGAAATGGTTCTTTCTCATTAATCACATACACATACGCACACTCACTTTCGCGCACATGTACACTTGTGTGACACATGACGTTCTCATATACCGCCACATGGCACTGCAATTTGGTTTGTGCCTCATCAGCTGCCACATCATCACGTGATGATAAAATTATTTTGTATTCATTTTAATTTAAAATAAATTGAATTAAATTCAAAAAAAAATCTATAAAAATCCGTAAAAATTTAGAAAATTCATAACTTTTAAAATACAACTCCAAATTAATCTAAATTTATCTTGTTTGATCAGAAAATTAAATAATCTATCATTTTAAAAAGTCAAATTTAATAAATAACAAGAGAATAAATTTTTATTTCAAAAATACACTCATTTCTTTTATAAATTAAAAAATTAAAAAAATAAATGAGTAAATAAAAAAGTGGGTTCTCTTATTATTTAACATTGAAACCCAATTATAATCTCAAATATAGATGAGAATAATCTACTCTAAAATATATTCTTTAAAAATGTATAATTATTCGTAAAATAGTGCATTTTGAGATTATATCTTAAAATTGCATGAAATGATAGATATGCTCTCAAAGTATGATAACATGCATAAAAATAAAATATTTTATGCCTTAATTTGCATTAAAAATGTATAATTGCACGTCAAAATTACATGTTATCAGTTGCCACAAATCCTATGGTGATATGTGGTACAATGCAAGCCCTTGGGATTTTGATCAAGCTTAATCAAATGAGAAACAATCGATTTTTCTTCATTAGAGCACATTCAATGCCCATAAATGCTCCTAAGTGGAATCATATTATCTCATGATCTTGATACAATTTAGAGCAAAAATTTTGGGGGCAATTTCATCATTTCACACCCTATCTACTCATGTGGCTAATAAAAAAACAACCTCAAAATGTAATGTTCTCAAGGTTTCTTTGGATACCTTAGATACCAACTCTAGGAGTGCTCCCCTTCTATCATTCATTCGAAAGCTCGTACATCTCGCTCGGCCTCAGCGACATATATTCAATATGAGGAATGAATGGAAAAGCAAAGAAACTCACCTCTAGATAGTTTATAATTTTTTTGATATTAAATTTGATAGTTTAGAAAGTTTTTTTAGTATAGGATAATAATTTTCTAACTAATATCCCTATTTTATTATTTTCCATCTTTAATCATCATTTTTCCCTCTGATTTTTAATTCCTATCTCCGAAATGAGGTTTGGATTTTTTTATGATCAGATCGTCGCATTGCTCTCATTCTTCTCACATTTGTTGATCTCATTCATTTTCTCCATTAGAAATATAATCAATTCTCGATGTAGATCTTTTAACCTTCCTCCATATGTATTCAACCTTGACTTATTGATGTTCTAATCTTGACATAAAATTTTAAAAATTGAGTATTTTCTTTAACACGTGAATTTACTTTTTCAACGACTTTTAAGTTTATATAATCTGAATAATCCATAATATAAAATTTATCACTAATTAATTTTGTAACCAGTGGTCACTTAGTTTAAATTTTTATGAGGAATAATAAAAAATTAAAATGTTTCATTTAAATTAAAGGCTACATTAATGATTGGAAGTAGACCTAATCTATCATTCCTCAATTTAGTTGATCGGCGATTTTTTGTTGAATAGATGGGCAATTTTTCAGTTCCAAGGATCAAATAAAACAATATTGGAATTACATTTTTTAAATAAATTACTCAAATCAGTGGTTATATCGATCTAAGCTGGTTTGATCGATCATGAACCTTGGCTAGATCTTGATCTTAATCAAATCAGTGGACCCTGATCGATCAGTAGTTATTTTTTTCATTATTTTAAACTTTTATCATTTTGTTTATTTATTTTTACTTGTTGTGAATTTTTTTATTGAAGATGGTCAGTCCAGGTCATCGTAAGTCGACGTCATCACCCGAATAGTTTACGTCAGCCGATTATTTTACCGCCGGGTCGCGATATTCTTACACCAGGCCCGGTTCTCCCCGTCTGCTGACGTTCGAACAGTTCATAGGTGAGAAAGTGGCAGGGGTGACGGTAGCATATGTGGGTGATGAATATCTCGGAAGTCAGTCTTCTTAACTTCTTTCGCGGCTCTGGACACTGAAGAAGAGAAGAAGGTAGAAGGCAAGGCGGTGAGGGAGAGAGACGATCCAAAGGGAGCATGGTAGGAAATGAGAGGAAAGCTCGTGTGAAGAGGAGAGGAAGAACAGTGCCGACAGATAAACCTTCAGAGGGCGAAGTCATCGTCTTCGATGGAGAAAAACAAGCGCATTATGGCGGAGACGGCGGCAATGTAGGCGATTCCGTGATTGTCTCCTCTAGTGGAAGCCTGGGATCGGACTCGGAGGCTCTGGTTTCGCAGATTTCGCCGGTATGGTTGACGTCTCAGTTCTTCCGTTTACTTTTCTCGTGTTCTACCGTTTGAGGACGAAATTACGCAATTAGCCCCGAGAGGTATTCAAGGACGCTCTTGATAATTCCGTGCTTGATTTTACTCGATTTGGTACTTTCGCCGGCCTGCAGAAGTTATCGCGCCAGTATCCCCAAGTTGATTGAGTGAAAGTTTCGACAATTTCGTCAACTGTTCGTCTGTTCATTATGTCGCGGCTGGCTGACGCAATCACTCAATTAGCGGAGTTTATTAAATGCTAATTTTGAATATTTATGAGCTGAATCCTGGAGGATTTAGCACGGAAAAGTAAGGCGGCAGTTTTGCAGAACGTTCTCGTGACCGGTGCACTGTTGACGTCGTTTAGGGCTAAAAATCTAGGGTTTGGCCAACTGTTGTAGCTTCAACCTTTTTCGGTCTTTTCACATTTACTTTTCTGTTCAGATAAGCTGCATTTCTAGGTACTCTGATTTGCAATGATGCTTCACCGTTAAGCTCGCCCGCTGCGAAGTTGATTTCTTTATAGTTTTTTTATCTGTCATCTGCAATTCCATGTAGCATTTGGCGGGACGCGACTGTCAAAGTGGTCCACGTCATTTTGAGAAGAAGAGGCGCCTCTCTTTTGATTCCCTGAACCCCCTCCAAGCTTTAGGTACCTACTCTGTCCTTTAGGAATCCTCCCTCTCTCTCTCTCTCTCTCTCTATCATTTCTCTCTCCAACTGCGCAAGATCTCTCCAGACTCTCATCAAGAGGCTCCAGTAGAGGAAAAGGACGGAAGAACAACGTTACATCCTGCGAAATACTCCTTTTCCGTCGCCCTTAAAGGTACACCCACCGTCCCATTTCATAGAAAAACCTCGTTTTGCTAATGTTTTCCTTTGTTCTTTTGATCCTTTCGTAGAATGCCAGGACCGTCGATTCAGATCTGAGTCGCCCTCATCTGCTTCAGATTTCGACAGCCGAGGAAGATCAAGAACTTCTTCTCTCGAACAGGGGATTGATGTTAACCGAGAAGCTATCATGAAAAAGGGCTCGGAGGAATTGGCTCGCAGGAAGCTGGGAGTTTTCCCTAGCCCATGTACTCCAAATTACCGCCAAGAAAAGGGTTGGAGCTCTGAGAGAGTTCCTCTTCATGGAATTTCTAGCAGGAGATATGTCAGCAGTTCTACCTTCATTCCTTTCCATAATGGGAGAACTGTGCCCTCTAAATGGGAGGACGCAGAGAAGTGGATTGTGAGTCCTGTGCCTGGAAATGGCCGTCCAGCTGGCCTGCCGCCTCATCACCGCAGACCCAAGTCAAAGAGTGGACCTCTTGCTTCACCCTTTGAGATGGGTTATTCCTATTCGTCTGCTTCACCACCAATGCCTATTTTTGATGGGGCGAAAATAAGGAATTTTCCGGATAATTTACCTTTTTTGACGGGTGTTCTTAGGACTGCTCATGGGTGCTCTGGCAGTGTTAGCAGCGCTGGTGGAAGTGGTAATGGTGAAGAGGAGAGATTAAGATCGGATCTGACCGTGCAGTCTTCTGTGGATGGAGGTACGATTTTATAGATTCTATGGTGGTGGTTGTGAGAGCCCATTAGAGTCTGACACTCACATATCTACCTTGCGTAACCCTCATTACGCTCTATTCAATCTTCTGTTCCACTCGTCTTACCTTTCATCAGTGGTTTTTCAAAATTGTGTTTCAATTTGTATTTGTTCATATTCTGGTTAAACTTTCAGATTGCAAGGATGCTTGCTCCTTGGAACCATCATTTATACTGAAGAAGGATGCGGCCACACAAATGAGTCCTGATGGAAGTTCTCGTTCTTCTTCCAAGGAGATGCCACTTTCATCTCCCTCTTCACCTCGGATCGAGGAGATGAAGGGATCCAAGCCGGATGTGAGAGATGTGCAGGTAGATGAAATGGTGACTGTGACTCGGTGGACGAAGAAGAATGCACCACGTGGAGTGGACAAGAGTCCGAGGAATGCTGGGGAGTGGAAGAAGAGTAAGAAGTCTCTGAATATAGCTCCAGAGGCAGAAAAATCTATGTCCAAGTGAGTTTGGGCACTGTTTTTGATGAATTCTAGTAAAAAAATTGTATCAGGCTGTGGTGTTATTATGATCTACTTTATTATATTTTTTAGTGATGAAATTTTGTAGGAGTAAGAGAGAAGAGGAGAGGATTATAGCCTGGGAAAACTTGAAGAAGGCGAAGGCTGAGGCGGCTATAAGAAATTTGGAGGTTAGCGCAAAACCAGAAACTGTGATTGTGTATGAAGGGAGCGACTTCACTGAAAAAGTTCGATCTATGACAGGTGAAGCTGGAGAAGGAGAGATCGTCGTCCATGGAGAAGATCTTGAAGAAATTAAAGTCTGCTCAAAAGAAGGCTCAGGATATGAGGGATGCCCTGGCTTCCCAACAGGCACTTCAAGCTGCAGGAACTCGGAAAACTGGCCGCATGAACGCTTTCTGGAGCTTCTTCACCTGCCGAGTCTTCTGACATAATTTTTTTTTCCGTTCCCGGTAAGAAGATCCCCTTTCCTTTTGAGTGTTCGCGAACGAACAGACATGAACGCAATGACGATTTGGAAAATCTGTTAAAAAAACGAATAATGAACCATTCCTCATTAGCGCTCGCTATTCACGAGCAAGACCAAAATTACAAAAAGCAGGCTGTAAATTCCGTCATTCTTCACCTCGGATAGGAAAAATGCTTCGCTGGTTGTGTCTTGGCGGATTTATGCGAACGACAAAATCTATCGCGAACAAGAACAGTCTTTTCCGACTGTTCATTTATTAAAGAGCACGAACAGCGTGCGCAGAAAGCCGTAGGCTAGTAATCATGAGCTGCTCATTGCATCCAGATGAAGAGGGTTGGAAGCTTCTTCCTCGCTCTTCTTGGCCTACTCCTCTTCATCATATGAGCTTCTTATTGGGCCAGTCATGGGCCTGGGCTCATATCAGTTGCCGAGTCCTTCATCTTACTTAATGAAGAGGGTGATCAACAAGAGGTCTTGTCTGTCGTGTATTCCAGGTATCACGTGGAATGAACTACACATATCATGCGACCACCAGACTGAGGAAAGATGATCATCTGATCGTAGATCGCATCATGGTCAGATTGGCAGATCGTGTAATAATCGAATCGAACTGTTGTGTGCCGTTGACTATTGTTCAATGAGGTCAATGAGGTCAACTATGATCCTTTGTTCTAGCCGGGTATGGTTTATGTTACAACATAAATGCGCTTTTTATATTTGATAAAAAAAAAGGCTTAATTTTCTCTATTTTTCTGTATTCATTTACTCCACCCAATTATAAACATCTTAGAGTTCCTCGGCAGCGATGATAATTCCGTAAACTTCATGTTTTGTCGATCGACAATGGACCCGGTGACCAAGTTTTACAGAAAAAGTCTTTGTCCTGAAGAAAGAAGAGGGGGGAAGAAAGATGATGCAATAAAGTCAATGCATATATGGCATGTCATATGCATGTCATGCATAAGACCTACTATTCACTATAGATTCTTCATTACTTATTGATAATTTTTCAAATCGATCATTTTTTATATATCGAAATGGACGATTCCATCGTTTAAAGTCGAAAAGAAAAGTTTTTTACTTGCCACCATTTGAGTGCAAATTTGTAGACAACACATTATCCTCTTTCTAAAAAAAATATTTTATGGTTTTTTGTTGAGAGAGGAGTACGACGATTGGAGATTTTGACGCTTTCTGTAAAAGTTTGGGGATACTTCATTACTTCTCATCGATTTCCTTCAAATTCATTCAATGATGTTCTTTCTGCCTAGGTTTCGCTCCACATTTCTCCAACCAATATCTATATCATCTACTTAAACCACTCGGATCATTACTCCCCTCATATTTAAATCCCTAGGGTTGAATGCATCGCATTGTACATAATCTAATCATTCATGGCTAGGGTTAAATGCCTTACTTGTACACGAGTTGACTATTTGAGCCCATATGACCTTTTTAATTTGCTCTTGGGTTGCAGGTTCATCTTCTCAAATTTTTATGCAAGTGACTTTTATGCTAAACTTTTAATTGAAGTTATCATGTTAAAATACACTTTAGATTCCATATTGACGCCAAGGTTTCTACAAAATACAACTAAGGCGATTAGAATTCTCAAAAATATTATCTTTTCTACCTGCACAAGTGCCCTATAACAATTCGACCATAGGTTTGAGCCACGTAACAAATTCACTCGTGATTTTTCTTTCTTGTTTGAATGTCTCCTCACTATTGGGAACTTTTGATGTGATTTTTCAATGCTTCTCACTCGCTCTTGGGAACGTGTATTTAGTTAAAAAAAGAACACATGCTAACATTCAAGACCATACTCAAATTGAGATAATTTCGTTACGGAGAGGAGAAACTATAATTGTTATAATCATTATTTTGATGTGATTTTTCAATGCTTCTCACTCGCTCTCGGGAACATGTATTTAGTTTAAAAAGAACACATGCTAACATACAAGACCAGACTCAAATTGAGATAATTTTGTTGTGGAGAGGAGAAACTATAAATTTTATAACCATTATTTTGATGTGATTTGCTCAATGCTTCTCACTAGCTCTTGGGAACACATATTAGTTTAAAAAGGAACATATGCTAACTTACTCAAGACTAGACTCAAATTGAGATAATTTTATTGTGGAGAGGATTACACATGTCTATATAAAGATAAGAAGAGGAGAGAGAATAAATAGGTCCTTAGTAGGTTATACTCTAACACTCTCCCTCAAGTTAGAGTGTTTAGAGGGTATTGAATCAACATGCCCAACTTAGTATCCCTAGAAGTCATACGATGCGGTAATCAAGCTTTTGGCGAAGATATCAGCAATCTTAAATATTCTTGATTTTGCTTATGAAATGTAGGGTTTTTGATGATGAAGATAGTTGCTTGGTTATCTTCATAGCACTCAAGCATGGGCATATGAGTTGTAATGCACAAGTTATATACAAAAAGATTATAGCCATACCATTTTTTGAGAAATAGATGTTTGTCTACTTTAAAAAATAATTTCTGTTTGAGAATGTGAATTGACCTTTTATTTGTAAGAAATCTACGTGACTAGATTACCTTTGACCTCTTTGCAATACCTTATAGTCTATTTCTAGATTCCTTTGTCCCCATAATAGGTATCAATGCAAAGGTGATCATAGCGTTGATAGATAAGCTCTTTAGTAGGGCACATTTAATGTAAGCAAGAATATGTAAGGCACCCTCCTAGTGTACTAGGTGAGGTTCTTGCGTAAATTGCATTTATATATAGTGAAGTAATATCTTAGTGAGTGACCATCAAATAGATCAGCTTTCCTAGTGGATGTTGATAGTGGCAAGGATCTGTCAACATAAGTGTATTAGTGTCCTAGACCTTGAGACGTGCCATTATGGGAGATGAAACTAGCTTACAACCAAATAATCATATCTCTTGGAGAAGATTCACGAAATATTTCCTGAGATATATCTAACTTACATGGTTGTTTAGTAGACTCAATCCCAAGGAACAAGCATAATGTATGCAAGTCTTGAATCATAAAGTGCTCGAGAAGATAATGTCTCCTTGCTACTTCTTAAGAGAATGTCATCCACATAGATTATAAGTACCACAAAGCCCCTAAACGTGTTATTGTGCAACATAATCAAATCAGTTGTGCATGGGATGTTTCCAAAAGTAAGATACTAAACTTTAAAAAACCAAGCATGAGGACTCTATTTTGATCCATAAATAGCAGGATGTGCTGGGAGTTGAGGCTCGAAAAAGCTCCCCAAGTTTTAGATCAAAGCATTGGTTGTAGTGGAAGATGTTGAATCAAACCATTCAACAAAGTTGAAGCAAACAAGGATAGGTGATCTCATCATGTATTCTAAATGATCATGTCATCTAATATATAATAAAATTTATACTTATAGGGATCATTTGAAAGACATCTCCAAGTTGTTCAAGTGTTCGGCCTCTAGAGGTATCCACACGATTGCTAGACAATTGAATCTCCTCTAGAACACTTGTCACAACGAGAGGAAGAGAAGAGAGGAGAGAGTTTTCCACTAGGCTTGCATGGGCACACTTATTATGGTAGTTCTCTCCCTCATTGATAATTATAATTTTATCAACTAGGTATATATCTCATCAAAGATCACACACAAGTCCTTGAAATTGTCTACCATTTCACATATCAATCATTACCCAACATTCAACCTTACCTATAGATATAATGACAATCTACTTAAATATTCTCAATTCTATCAAGAAATAAACATCATGTTCCATAAATATAACATCACAACTATCACACCACCGTATATGAGACTAAACAAAAAAAATTAAGTTTTATGAGTTGCATAATCTCAAAAGCAAGTTTTGTCATGGTTAGTGAAATCTTACATAATACCAAAATCTAGAACTCAAATGCTGCCAAAATCTCACCACAATAGGCAATATTTTTAGTATTTTATTGTTAAATTGATCTTGTGAGTCCTTGTTCTGTAATTTGTCGCATTCTGCCTTGATATGTCCCTTTTCTGGCAATAGTTACATGTTTATTAGAATTCCAAGATTTTGATTTGCTTCAGGAACCTATAGAGTTCTTCTTTTCTGAATCACATCCTTCGATTAATCTATTCATGTCACCACCAAGGCATCTTGAAAGTTAATCGTATTCCATGACTATGATATCTATCTAGTGTGATATATGGAATATATGACAAAGGTGGAGTGTTGGAGTAGTATATCCTTTGACACCAATAGCCATTAAGGGACAGTTACGTAGTATTTATCTCTGTAAGGGGCTCACATATAGTTATAAGATCTGGAGAGTGGAGTTTTTCTTGGTCCTGTTGGTTAGAGAGAGGAACGAAGGAGAAATAAAACTGTCACTGGTTTAATCTTGCATCGGGCAAGATCAGTCCATAGTTAAAAAGAAAAGCATGGACAGGAAGCTGATTGTCCAACATTTTTCGGTGGCTCCGTTATTTTCTGGAGCAGCCCTGGAGAGAGATTTATGTAGTCAGAGATCATAAAGTGAGATCTGAAAGATCGGAATCTTGTTTTCTTTCATTTCTCAGATGAGCGACGGAGGGAAGCAAGCGATTTCTCCCTTTTTCGGTGGTCATTCTCCTTTTCACGCTCGCCCAACTCAAAGTTGAAGAACAAGGCTTGTGTGTGTGAGAGGGAAACCTGTTTCATCTGAAATGGAAAACCGCGAGCTTTACCTGTTTTATGTGGTCTTTCCTTCTCCCTAATGAAACCTAGACCTGTACGATCCACCGGATCAAAATTTACGCCACCCGACGAAGCGTACAGCCTCCATCGCAAGCTCTCTGGCGCCTTTCTCGCCTGCATCAAGCTCCGGGCAGTTGTCCCCTGCCGAGAACTTCTCTTGCAGGTGTACCGCCGGTACACCTTCTCGGACGACAACGAGGAGGCGATCTCTCTCCTCTCTCCCACGCCTGCTCTCTCGCTTCCTGGCTTTTTCTCTCTCTAAATCTCTCTCACCCTCTCTTTTGCTCAGTCACTCCCTCTCGCTCGGTCTCTCCCTCTCTCTCTAAATTTCTCTTTCTCTTTCGCTCGATCTCTATCTCTTGATCCTTCTCCCTATTTCACTCTCACGTTCTCGTACATGTTCATGATGTCTATTGAAGAAAGGACTTCATATATGCTCTCTAAAAAAATTCTATAAACCATAAAATAGGATATCTCAGGATCTTAAATAAGATGATGATGGAAAACACATGAGGAAGAGGGGGAAGAGATATTCATCATTTAGAGTGTTGGCATCAAGGCACTGAGCTCTACAACTATGTCCTTAAAAGATGCTAGATAAGATTCTTTAGAAGTACCTTTTGACATACAAACACCAAACCCTCTTCTTTGTAAGATTTCGATGGGTAATTGTCTTCACCTCCATGGAAATCTTCTTGCATATGAGTTTTGACTTTTAAAGTCTCGTAATCAAAGACATTAAGGTTAGATGATAGTGCACTTGTACTTGTCTCTTTGCTAACAATCCTACAAGATATCAATTGAGAGATAGATTTTTGAGTATGCGTAAGGCCCTTTATACTAGTCTTTTTTGTTGTTCCTCCATCCGCATCTCAAGCATCTTGGAGGATAGGGCATCGTCCAAGTCAAGTTGGGTCAATAGGGTTGGCATCCTAACTTTCCACAATGTGAAGTTCATCTTGTCAAGCTAGTGGAGTTCAATCTTCATGGTTGTCATCCTTGTTCTTATACTACATGGGAAAACATCAAAACCACAAAGAAATTCTTCTTCAAGTGTGAACAAAGGGAGTCAAATATCTTCAAGCATTAAAAACGAAGGCTGAGAGCAAGAATGCTAAAAGAGAAAACTAGAACACTCAATGGAAGAGAGAACAAGAAGATGGAACATTCAACTCATACACTTCCTGTCAAGAAGATCTAGAGCTAATTACAGTTTTTTTATCAGTAATTAGAAATTTTATGAGTGGGCTCACTTTTTACCTCTTAATTATATATTTACACAAAATTTTCAAATAATAGTATGTATGTCCTATTTCTTGGTGACCATTAATGACTGTTAGAAGAAAAATTAGCATTATACTTCTCTATCCAAAGCTCTCTTCCTCTCACTCAACTAATCAGCCCTCTGTTCTCAACACTTTCAATAGAGGCTAGGGTTGTAACAACCCGTTAAAGAGGCGATTTCAACGCCTATCTCATTAAAGAACAAAACAAAGCTCCCGACATGGTAGGGGAGAGAGAAATGGCTAAGCCAATCTCTTTCACTGGATGAGGCAAAACGCCAACATGAAATGAGGCATCTCTTAAGCCAATTGTGGGGAAAAGGCTACGAAGAGGAATCTAATGGGTGAAAGCCATCATTACCAATTCCCAAATTTTTTGATACATTTCCTTGGATGAGAGTAGTGCATGTCTCTTCTCCACCATGCCTCTTTTTCCCGATCGATAACACCATTTGCTCCAGGAAATACGCAATGAATTGTGTACCTTGAATCCTTGATCACTAAAGCATTTAAAGACATGCTCGAGATTAAAGATATACTAAAATTCCATAAGGTTCATAGGACATGAAGAAGCCTGAACGTCTGTGTCATGGTGTTATAGAACAGGGTGGTAGTGGTGATAATGCATCATAAAGTAGAGATAAGAATTGAGTATTACCTGAATTTTTGGAAAACGAGATTGATCCTATCATGAAAGGATCTTAAAATCAGATCTTCATTTTTGGACTTTTCCATCTTCATCCTGTTGAGAGGTGTTGGGCGGGGCTCATAGGTATTCTGTATTATCCTTGCAATTTGTCATTACCATTTTAAGCCATGCTGTTGGAAACTAGTAAGTGAATATATTGCTTCTACTAAAGCGAGAAGGTTTGTCAGGCAATCTACAAAACATCTGCTTTTTTTTTCTTTCTTTCAGTATTATTGCGCCACAAATGGTCGTTTGCATTTTCCTTGAAATTATTTCCATGATATGAAATATTATAGTCTTGGATTCGGAATACATGGCACAGTTGGAGTAAGAAGAATTGGGTTCTAGATGAACGGGCAGTTTTCACAGGTTTTACATCTGGGTTGGGTGTCAAGCATTATCAATACTGACTAGTTCTGTGTCATTATTTTTTACCTTGTGTAAGCTGAGACAGATTTCTTTGGGCATTATCTGGCCAATGGCTTCACTAAATTATAATTTACCCTCCATGTTAAAAAATTTATCTTAAATTCACATACTATAAAGCCCTTCAGAATTATGACAATTCACTTCCCTATTTCATATACAACTTGCATATGCTAACAGATTACAAAGCCAGATAATTTTTAGTCAGAAAAACAATCCCATTTTCCCTGAGCTCTCATGGTTCATGAATCGAATGCTCAGGCTAAGGGTCATGGAATCCAACAACCACTTCAGACGGTGGCATCTTTCTGATCCTATTTTTCGCTTTCTGAGAATCTACTGTCCGGGGAGTATAGACCGTAAAATGCACCTGAAGTTTTCCTTTCTGCATGGAATCTGCAGCACTGGAACAAATTATCTCCAATTAAACTTATAATAATCCAGGTACCCACCAGAAAAAGATCATTGTAGGTCACCAATCCCAGAAATGCCCCTGTGATGTACTAGTCAGAAGAAGCCTCTTAGGTTTTTCTATACCAAATTAGTTAAGGAGGGGTTTTCCAACTTTCTTGGACTGTTCAGGATAGCTTCTGGACAGATTCCCTCATTTCTAGGTCCTGTGCTAGAAGAGATAGATCAAAGCAACTACATGACATTCAACAGAGAAAGAGTTCGGAGAAAGAATGTGCTTATCTCAATACTTGTGAAAGCAATTTACCGGGATGTTTATCTCAATTTTATAGAGCAACAAGAATCGACCTCAAAATTTATTTAGTCACCTATTAATAAATGTCTCTTTTCTCTCTTGTTAATCTTCAATTTTGGTCAGCTAAGATAAAAAAAAATTTCCACCCCGCTAATAGCAGAGTGGCAAGAAAAAGCACATGAGAAGAGATTACTTGGAAATAAGGAATCAACTTTACAGAGTGATGGAATAATTAACCTTGGTAAAGAATAATACTACTGCCTGCGCTTCCTGAAGTGACGGAGAATGAAACTGTCAGCGTAGAGAGGGTACTTTTTCCTGATCAACCCCTTGACGCATTTCCAAAAAGAAAAATCTACAACCTCTCCATTCTTCCGGACTATGAACAGACACCTTGAGCTCTCGAAGTCTGGATGATATCCCACCTAAGAGCATAATTCAATCAGAATTACGAACATTCAATGATAATAATGATCATAGTTGAAACGTACTTAAACACATCTGTATAACATGAACATGATTTTCATTCACTTCATGTACATATAATTTTTATATAACTACTTTCCCACAGTGTGATATCTCTTGTGCATCATAAAAAGAAAAGAAAAAAAAAAGAGAAAATGTCATAGAACCCTCATCGATTGAGAACAACGTCTTAAATTGATCAGTGTGAGACGAGAAAGGAAGAGAGAAAGAGAGGTGGAGGAAACAAGTCAAAGTGACAGGTATCTTTGGGAAGGTGCAGGAGAGTCTCTCCTGCTCTCCTCATACTTCAACAGCTTCCAGAATCCCCCCTCCGGAGTTTCCCCTCAATCTCATTTATAGGTGCATCCCCTGCTCATTTCTAATTTGAGGAAACCATTTCTTAAATCCTGTTCAACCTCTGTAATTTGGTTCCATTCTTCAACATCAAGAAATGAGTGCTTACATGGAGAGACAGTCACAAAAACCATTGAAACAACACTTATCAAAGAAAGGGGGTGGCCATGTCTCTCCTCTTTGGCAAGGATGGGGATTTTATCCTCCAGAAGAACAGCAACGAGGAAAGTATTGCTGGTTGGAAGGACAGTATCATTGTGATCTACTCCTCTATACACTGGTGTTGGCCTTGCAAGAGATTTATGCCTCTCCCAGCCGAGGCATATAGTTAACTTTTTTTCCGAAGGTTTTGAGGTGGTTCTTAACTCCTCAGATCGGAAGGATCAGTCCTGTGATGAAACATCCAGAAATGCCGGGGTTGTACTTCCTTTGGCAAATGGTCTCTAGGATGTGATTACGGTTAAGGGTATCCCTCATCTAGCTGTTCTTGATGGAAGCACTGGAAAGGCCCTCACGACCAAGGTCATCTCAATAGAGAGGGAGTATGAGATGACAGGATTTCTCTTCTTCTCACACCCACTAGGATTCTTTAAGAGAGTTAGCCAGTTTTTAGCATATTTAGTGCAACAAAAATTTTGCTGCTGGTTGGTGCGGTGGAGGCAGCTGCTGTGGCTAGCCTTCCAGATCATGGTGTCCTTGGATGCTCCTCTGCATTTTCCTTTCCACTGTGGGTTTGGTCGACAAATAAACTCCAGGGCAGCCACAGGGTAATCTTGTCCCATTCTTTGAGTTCCAACTTTCTGCCAACGATCCGCTTTCCTGGTAGCATGTCAACTTTGTTTCTGCCAAACTACATGATGATCAGGTTGCATGACAATGGTCATGTGATCCATTGCATGATGATGCCTGTGTTCCCTGGGAGAAGCATGCCTCCAGGTGAAGATCCAGACTCATCACCTATGGAATAGATTCTATTCTGAGATGCATTGCAGTGATTTTCTGGGGGATCTGATGGCGACGAGAGCTGCTCTTTGGGAACCAACTACCTGAAAAGCCTTCTTGCGCAGAAAGTGGTGTGTTACAGAGGACAACAGCGAATTCAAACGTCTTCCATACTCCTGTTGCAGCGACTGCACAAGCAAAAATCAATCTAGGCTTGGAACCACACCACGTCAAGGTCTACTGCAGGTGAGGGGAAAAGTTGAGCTGCTTAACCACACCACTTGACACCTACTCTTAGATTATCTCTTACTCTCTTTGTATTTCTTTCCAATGTCCAGAAGTCTTTCAATCCCTTTTTTAAGGAAAAGAGGAAGATAGAGGAGGTTCACGCGATACCTGATACAGTTGATACATATATTCTATAATTACATGCGTGCCCTGAAGGATCCTCCTCCCCACCATTCACATCCCTCTAAACCAAAGAGATATCACATTCTGAATGATGCGGTCCTTTGAAGGCACCTTTCCCCTGAAGAGAACTTTGTTGTGGTGTAGCCAGATTGCCCACATCAATGCAAAACATCATCCCCACTGCACTGGCCAGAGAAGACACCTTGTAGAGAGCCCCAGAAGGCCTCAGCTGAAGAGACATCTGCCTGCAGTATGGGCTGGCCGGAACATATCACCCCGGATATGTCTTTCAATCTCAGTCAAAAGATCATCTGAAAAATCAATCCGATGACCAGACCTCCAAGTTCCACCAACTAATAGAAATAGAAGAGGTCCCAAGATTTAACTTTAGGAGGAAAATCATGATCCTAACCTCACTTGTACGTCGAAAGTTTTGATGACAGTTTTGAGATTATCCAAAGTTGACCTGAATTACAATGTTCTATAGAATTGATCAATAAAATTACAATTTAAAGCAGTTTTTTTTTGTATGTTAGACTAACAAAATAATCATGAAAGGTAAAAAGCGGTTGAGTAAATCCACTCTTATTTGACTCCAAAACCATATCTTCCACCGGATGGCATGTTCCTCGACATCAGCAGATCTCAATGTGGCCAGTCAGTAAGGGATGTCCAGCAGGAAATAATTAGCACGGAAAATAAAGTGCGTCACATAATTCAAAGGAAATATATATTTTGGCATTAGAAATAAAATTCATAGAAGAAGAAGAATAAAAGCTCACGGTGATGAAATCTACTCCACATCCAATCTTGCTTTCAAACTCTGGATGGTATGGAAGCAATCGCTCCAAAATCATCTTTTCATGCACTGGACTCAATCTATCCCCACTAGGATACCTGCATGGATTACCCAGCACATAAAATATCATAATTGTAGTAAATATCAATTTTCAATCGTAGGAAATACATATATTCCACATTAGACAACCCTTCAGTATAAAAATTAAGTCTCTTCCATTTTGAAAAATTGTCAACTCTTTGCAAATGAAAAATTGTAAGATTTTCTTAGAAAATTGTCAGATTGATAGAAATTTAGACAACCAGAAACCAACAGAAAACCAATTATCAAAAATCTAGGGTCTTGAGAATATAAGATCTTTAGAAAAAATTGAGTCTCTTCTGTTTTGAAAAATTCTGAGCTTTATGCATATGGAAAACTATCAAATTTTATTAGAAAATCGTTAAATTTTGTAAAAACTTAGACAACCAGAAACCAAAATATATCCAAATATTAAAAATGTAGGGTCTTGAGAATATAAAATTGCTTGAAAAAAGGCATACTTTCCAGAGTGAAGAATCATCCTCACGAAGCTGACAAGAGGAACAGTATCCTGAAGAATCTGATCCTCCCAATCCATCCAATCCTGCCTTCTGCGCCTGGACCCACCACGGAGATCTTCTCCCTCGCTGACGTCCTCACTTCTGGATTTTCTGATGAGGTCATCTTCTTCATCTTCTGAAGAGGGAGAAACCAGAGGCCTTCTCAGCGGCTCTTGGGATTCTGGCTCCTGAGAACTTCGGATTCTTCCGGCTTGCGCTCCTTTGACTGCCCCGAGCTTTAAAGCTCGAGCTTCGGAGGCGGAAAAATGAAGAAAGATGGAGAAGGGAGAACGGCGGAAGGGGGTAAATCGACCGGCGGAGGAACTGGGCAAGGAGGAAATCGCCATTACTGACGTGGGTAAAGCTTGCATTTTTTTTATCTTTTTCGCATTCTCGCGAGGACAGAAAGAGCTCGGAGGAGAGATCAGAGAGACTGAGAGAAAGAGAAGGGAAAAAAAAAACGAGTTCTTTGTGGTTGTAATTCTCGTTGAGTTTGGTATCCTGATCACAAGGCCCATTAGCAATTTTAAAAGTGGACCTGCTAGTGAATCTGTCAGCCATAGCCTGACAAGGCCCATGAGAAAGCAAATGGAACGGATGAAGCAAGGAACAAAAAGATGCTCACCATGGTTTGCTCTTAAACTCTTTCATGTGCAAGAAAAAGAAAATAGAGAAGGTTAAAAAAAATCCTAATTAGTTTGAATTAAATAAGAGAAGCAATACACTTTGTTGGAAATAAGTGGCCTACAAGGCAATTACACTTTGTAAATCCCGTTCATTTTATTATAAACCTCGTGTTCACGCGCAGTGGTAAGAAAAATATGATAACATCATACTACAATGATGACTTATCTATTCATACCTTTTTGAAATGCTTTTATTCATATGATATCCAAAAAGCACATCGGGTATCTAAATCAAATTGCAATGTCTGTTATTTACTCATATATGTGTCGAAATAATGAGGAGGGTCAAGCGCAACAAGTTCTTGGACAACATGTTAAAAATATAACTATTTTGGGTTTTTGTGAAAAATGTCAAACCCTAAATAGACCTTCAAGGATAGGGCTTGGGGGACTCACGCAACTCTCATCTCTTCATCCACCCTTTGTCTTCTCCTCTCTCTCCCTCCAATTAGTGTGACCAATTATGACGTAGAGATTGTTGCAGATCAAGACTACCTAGCTAGTGCTTTCAATCATGTGCAAGGAGAAGGGCCACTAGGATGAGAACTACATGAATAAGGCTAGAAGTTTTGACACATGTGCAGCTTAAGACGTCACATTCAAGGAACAAAAAGGTCGTTTATCTAATTCTGTGTAAGATGATGTGATCATCATTCTTTATTTTGTTTTATCGATTTGTTTCCATTTCCTATCTTTTCACACAATTGCAATGGTATTTAATTGGTTTCTACTATGCATATGGAAATCCATCAGTACCTGAGATCCCAACACACTTCCCCAAGCAACAATGCCAAAATTTGATCCCTTGAGATTTTTCTTCAAGTAATGAAATACTTCGACTAATGAGTTTTAGAAAACAATGTATAAGACAAAATCTTCAAGAAAAAAAACTCTCAAGAGTAATTGAATATTTAGTTTTATATGTAGAGACTTTTATAGTGTGAAAAAATTCCAAGGGTTTGGAGAATGGTTTTCTGTGACAAAGTTCATTGAATGAGAAGGACATATTTTCCATGTTCCCTGACAAGAAAGAACCTTCATCATTTGAGATTTTACTTAACTAGTCAAAGGAAAATTGGGTGAAAAACAAAAAAAGATAAATTTTAGAAAGTTTCTCTAGGGCCATATTAGGGTGACTACCTGACTTATGATGAGTGACGAGACGAAACCGCAAGGTCGTCGATTTCACACGGTCTCATGTCAAAAATAATTCCAAACTTACCAATTTGATGAAATTAACTCGAATTGAGGGGTATAATGGTAAATAAGGGTCAAATCCATAGGGACATAAGGAAATTTATGATGATCTTTTCAAAATTGATCAAATCGGACGATGAATCGATGGTAGAAATTGGGGAAAACAGTAGACCATGAAAGATAACTTCAAATCGCTTCCAGGAAATCAAGAATCATCAAAATTGATCTTGATTTCACGGAGAAATTGAAGATCGAAGTGGGGAGAAGATTTCCGAAATCGTGAAGAGCAAAATTAATGAAAATTAAGCAAAATTAAACTTTAAATCCTAATCTAAATCGAAATTAAATGTGAATGGATGATAGATTAGAAAAAACCGACTCCACTAACCCAAGATTGCGATCGAATTAACACGATTAGTCACCTTAATTGTCGAAAATGTGAAGAATACGATCGTGGAGTTCAAGCTTCGATTTCTCCTTCGTATCTCAACCAAATCTTGATTTCAAACCCTCCGTGGATGTGGACATGAGTAGAAGAGGATTGAATCAAGAGATTCGAGAAGGGAGGTGTCTAAACAAATCAATTAGATTGATTTCTAACTCGAATGCTTTACAAATCGGAAGAACATGTCTTTTTATAGGCTATTTGGGCGTAACCTTTCGATCGAAACGATATACGGTTACGATGGAACGCTCCATTGTGGACCGTTTTAAAAAATGCCACAGCCAGTCGGATCTTAGATGGAGCATCCGGATGAGCCGTTTGAGATGCGTTATAAAACGCCTTTCGATCGCGTCCCTTGAATCGCGATTGACGAGACGAGACCGCGAGGTCGTCGATTTCACACGGTCTCGTGTCAAAAATTAATCCAAATTTACCAATTTGGGGAATTAAGAGTGAATTCAAGGGTATAATGGTAAATAAGGGTCGAATCCACATGGAATTAAGGTATTTTCGAGAGATCTTTTGAAATTTGGGTCAAATTGGACGATGAATTGAGGTGAGAAATTAGGGAAATTTTTAGACAGATAACTCAAAGATCTATCTGTGGAATCAAAAATCGCTCGATTTGGACTAGTAATCACGGAGAAATCAAAGATAGAAGTGGGATGAAATTTTTGGAATCGCGAAGAACACAAATTGACATTAAAATGAAATTAAACTTAAATTGAGATCCTAATCCTAAAATTGATGATACATGACGATAGATAAGAGGATAAACTTGTTTTCTAACCCGAGATAACGATCAAATTGATCCAATTGATCGCCGGATCGACAACTATTCATTCCGCGAATTCAATCGTGAACATCGGTGTTCAAGAGACAAATTCTCCTCACACGATCGTCGAAATCTCTCTTATAAACACTTTCGTGGACATGATTTCGAGTCTAGAAGCGATTACAAGAGAGAGATTCAAGAAAGGAGGGGTTTAGATGGGTCAATTAGGTGAATTCCTTCTCGAATGCATACAAACAATGAAGAACTCGTCTATTTATAGGGACGAAATGGGGAAAACCGTCCGATCTCCTTGATTAACGGTTGTGATGAAACGGTTCATCGTGGACCGTTTCAATTAAGTCATGATCGTCGGATAGAAGATGGACGGCCTGGATGATCGCGTGGATGACCGTTATAAAATGCCTCGAATATCGCCCATTGGATCGTGATCGGACGGCCTTGATCTGATCCGATGAAACGCTTTAAAAAAATGCTTCAAATAACGCCCCTTGGATTGCGATCGGACGGCCGCGATTCTCCCTGCGCGGTCGAATCTGGACCGTTATAACTCTTTTAAATAGGCACGTGTTTGATTGATCTCCGGTGCACCATGCGTCCACGCGATCGACGCGTGTGATGCCACCACGTCGCAGACGATCTAACCATTATAACTCCCCTAAATTAGCACGTGCGTTGATCTAGGGATGGTGGGCCGCGGTCCACTCGATCGGCCGCGTGAGATTGACGCGTCATCCCGATCCAACGATCCTTTCGCACCACGTCACCTGCGTTATAGAAGTCATGTGGATTAGTCCCACACGGAAATAAAAAAGGACAATCGTCGGGTTTATAAGACCCGACGATTTAAAGGGTTAATAACCCTTCCCATATAGGGAAGGCTGAAGACCCATTTTATATATGAAAATAAATAAACAAGATATAGATATAATGCGCCATGTAGGCGCTGCGCGGGTCCGCGTGGCGCTGCCACGTGGCCTTGCGTGCCACATCGCATCCACGCGGGTCCCGCGCGAAATATAAAATCTTTTTGTAATTTTTTATTTATTTTAAAGCGGTTTTAAATAGAAAATAAAATTCATAAAAATCCGGAAAAATCCAGAAAAATCCCTAAAGATTGTAAAAATCATATATTTTAAAATACAACTCCAAATTAATCCAAATTTCTTTCATTTGATCTGAAATTTAATTATCTATCATTCTAAAAAGTCAAATTATTTAAATAACGAGAGATTTAATTCTTATTTCAAAAATACATTCATTTCTTTAAGATTTTAACTTTAGAAAATTAAATGAATGTTTAAAAAAATGATTTCTCTTATTATTTAACTTTAAAAACACTTATAATCTCAAGTAAAGATGGGTTATGAAATCATTAATCTTTAATTCATCATAATTAACCCTAAATTAATGCATTTTGAGATTATAACATAAAATTGCATAGAATGATAGAAATGCACTCAAAGTATGATAACATGCACATAAATGTAATATTTTATGCCTTAATTTGCATTAATAATCATGTTTTATCATGTTAAGATTGCATGTTATCAGCGATCCGACGGTCAGGATGTGTAGCTCGCGATTCAATCCGGACCGTTATAACTCCTCCTTTTAAAGCACGTATGCGATCGTGATTCGGTGGACCCTGAGTTCATCCAATTGACGCGCTTTGATTTTGATCCAACGCCTTGCTTTTAGCCATGTCACCTGCATCCTTAAAAACCGTGTGGAACTTAGTCCCACATGGAAAAAATTAAGAGAAGAAGATGGGTTTATAAGATGCGACGGAAATATAGGGATAGCGTATTTCCGATAATCGGAAGGCTTATATGTACTATAACCCTATATTACAAATAAATATAAATATGCACACGTGTCACATTGCACCATGCAGGCGCTCGCGTGGCTCTGCCACATGGCCTTGTGTGTCATGTCGTATCCACGTGGGTCCTGCGCGAAAATAAACCGCTTATTTCTTTTTATTTTAATTGTTTTAATTGATTTAAAATCAAAATTAAATTCAGAAAAATCCAAAAAAATCCCTAAAAATTAGAAAATTCATAACTTTCAAAATATAACTCCAAATTAATCAAAATTTCTTTCATTTGATCCGAAATTTAATTATCTATCATTCTAAAGAGTCAAAATTAATAAATAATGAGAGTTTTAATTTCCATTTCAAAAATACATTTATTCTTTAAAATTTTTAACTTAAGAAAAATGTAAACAAATGTCTATAAAATGATTTCTCTCATTATTTTAACTTTAAAACCTCTATAATCTCAAGTAAAAGATGGGTTATTAATTATTCATCTTTAGATCGTCATATTTACCATAATTTATAGTATTTTGAGATTATAATGACTTTTCATGGAATGATAGAAAAATACACATAAATATGATAATATGCATGAAAATGAAATCATTTATGCCTTAATATGCATCAATAATCATGTTTTATCATGTTAATTTAGCATGTTATCAATGAGATGGTCCATTAAGGGTGAATACTAGAATCTCACATTCTCTACTACCCACAAATCCTTGTGTTGATATTCGCTCACTTTTCCTTGTATGAACCATGTAATCCTCCATTACTTGACATGGGTAAGGAGTTTGTTACTCTCTTATCTTTACTCTCATGCTCTATTCCATCACTGCCTTGAGATGATCTCTTGTTTCCAAAATAAATATAGGTCTTGGAGATTTCTACTACCCTCATTAGAAACATTCAAACCCTTGGGACTATTCTACTTCCACTCATTTATTTCTTGAACCTAAAAGAACTAGAGGCTAGAGGAAGATTGAGAATCGATGGATGTTGTCTTAAATATGATTTGACTTGAGATCAATTTTTGTCACGAATGGGTTCTGTTGTATGTTGACTTTATGTATTTTGGGCACTAAAACTTTGTACAAAATATATAAATTTAAAAAATCACTTCAGCAGAAAGAGATTAAGGATCAAGTCCACATGGAATATAGGCTTTGAAATATTAATTTCTTTTGAAAAACTAATAATAAGAGAGAGAGAGAGAGAGAGAGAGAGAGAGAGAAATGATAGATGAGAAGTTCATTAACGAGGTGTAGAATAGGAAATTGAGTATATAAATATGTGGCTTAACTTGAAAAGAAATATTTAAGAAATAAAAAATGAATTTTTCAAGTGATATAGTTCAACAATAAGTGTTTAGGGACTCAAAGTTTGTAAAAAATTAATGGTAATAAATGATTTTATTGACCATTTAAATGCACATAGATCATATAGATGAGTGAATACATCGTGTAAATTTACAACTGATATAGAGTGCACTGAAATTTTCCGTAATTGAACGAGAGACAAAAAAGACTCTCACATAAAATAAATTGTGTAATCTAAATTTATTCTAATTGAGAATTTTACAAATGAAGTATATAAAATCTTCAGTGTCATGTGAACAAACATGGAAATGTAATTTCCATTAAAATATGAAATATATGATAGTAATGAATTATTTTTTCTTTTCCTACTTTTCTTAACCACAAAGGAATGGAAGAGAGACGATGAATCGGCTGGAAAATGTTAATTATCCCTCATGGCATAGTAGAAAAAGGTAGTCGATCAGAATACTAAGCAATTTTTCAATCCTCCCTTCTATATTGATGCCTTCGGTATTTGTAACTATATCATCTATATTGTAGGTCGCATGCTTCCCCTTTCTGAGTTCCAAAAATCTAATATGATCAAAATACAATAAATATAAATTATAATTTTATTGGAATTAAAATTATCAATATTATAGTTAAATGGGTCCATATTATGACTTCTTGAATCTCTATTTATACTGTCTTTCTTTCTATGACCTAGAATTCTACCACAAAAGCAATATGACCAAAACATGCCTCATGAAGGAAAAATAAAATATAGGCCTCATCGTCATTCAATAATTAAAATATGTTCTTATTAACATTTATTTTGTATTTTATTCTCTATTATATATTTATGAATAACTCTCATATTTTATGTGCTCAAGTCTCTTGATAGACTTTCTTCTTCAAATTAATTCCATGACCTTTATTGTTTCCATAAAAAAGGAACTAGTTTTAGCAAATTATCAACCATTTTTTCATTTTGAATCATTTTTGTATTCATCGTGATGATAATTTGTTCATTGCCCTAGAAGATATTTGGTTACTTTTCAGTTTCTAAAGCCTATGAAAATTCTTCTTTGTAATCAAAGAGCTCATGATACTAGGGCTCATGATATAGGACACTATAACGAAAACTAAATTGAAAAAAAACAGATGATCTATTTATAATTCCCAAAGGAATATAATTACTAATTTGATTGATAAATAATCTAATTTGGGGATAGTCTTAAATGAAATAAATCACACTATTAGGAATTTTAGGATTTGTGTGTTTCTTTTTATTGGTTTGCTAGCTTAACAAGCCATGAATGCTATAATCAAGGAACTAGTTCTCCAAATGAATGAATCTTGATATCCTTCAAAGCACTAAAATGTTAGATATCAATGAAATTTAATATTCAATCAAACAACATGATGAGATTTAAGTGTTGATGTAGAATGAAAATTTTCATGACCTTAGCAAGTTGATGAAAATGAGATTTTAGAATTATTTGTGGTGTCATAGGGGAATTTATATATGTCAAAAGAAGGTATGAATAATGAAAAGAAGAATTAAGAAAGGACTAACACTTTATGAAGATATTGATGTTTTTGGTGTCTCGTTAATCTTGAAGATAATTGAAGACAACTCTCATAAAATAAAATCATATTCTTCATATAAATGTCATTATATTCATGGCCTTCAATCTATAGATTTTTTAATAAATCAGGTCCTTGAAAAGTTAGTTCTTGCTGGGATCTGAGGCTTAAAAAGCTCTCCAAATCTTTGTCCAAAATAATGATTGCAGCGGAAGGTGTTGAATCAAAACATTCAACATCGTAGAAGCACCAAGAATGGATGATATGATCATCCATTCTAGGTGATCCTATTGACGAGACTAAATCGTATGGTCGTTGAATGTAAATGACTTAGTGTCAAAAAAAAGTCCTAAACTTATCAAATTATGATTAATCACTTTAATTAATTAGTATAATAGTAATTAAGGGTCAAATCCACGGAGAATTAGGGAAATTTGAGAGATATCTTTGAAATTCGGTCAAATCGGATGACGAAATGAGGTTAGAAATTAGGGAATTTATGATATTAAGAAAGACAACTCAATTTCGAATCCACGGAATCAAAAATCAGATGATTTGGTTGAGAATTCACTGAGTAATCGAAGTTTAAAGATAGAAAAAAATCGTGTCGCGAAAATGATTAAAAACAGAAATTAAAACAAAATTAAACTTAATCTACTATTCGAAATGTAAAATTAACACTAAATGATGAAAGATTAAGATGAAATCACGCAACCTAACCCAAATTAGCCTTCGAAATGATCTAATTAATCGCCGGATGCAAGTCTTTTCATTCCAAATTGACGAAGATGAAAATTGGAGTTCAAGATGTGATTTCTTCCTTCTCTTTCAATCAAACTTTGATTTCAAGCATTCATTGGATGCGGAAATGCATCAAGAGTACTCAGAATCAAACGGCTCGCGAAATGATGCTCTAAACAAGGAGAATTTGATGATTGATCACGGGCGACTCTTTCCGTCGCGAAGAACAGATTTTAAAGAAACGAAAATGAGCTCAGTCGTCCGATCTGATGGACTCATCGCGATCAACGATCGCGATGAGACGTCTCTTCATGAATCGTCGTCTTCGTTTGATGACCGTTGGATCGCGGACGAAGGGTCAAGATGCATTCTCATCATGTGAAGAAGAAGAGGCGTCGCATATGATCGTCCGTTGGATCTTGATCTTGTGGTTCAGATTTGATCGGAGGTCCATTTGATGCGAATAATCTGGACCGTTATAACTCGCGATCGAACGGTTCGGATGATTTCACTTAAGCCGCTATTAAGCACGTGTTTGATTAGAGATCCTGTGGACCTCGATTCCACGTGATCTACGTGCTCTATTTGTCGTGACGTCGATCCGACGCACGAGATCGCGCCACGCAGCCTGCGATCAAAGAAATCAATGGGACTTTAGTCCCACACGGAAAAGGTTAAGAAGAATTGCGCGTATATAACGTGAGTTGAAATGGAAGGTTTAATAATTTGTCTTCCGATAATCGGAAGACCTATATACTTTATAAAATAAATATATATAGTAAATATAAATACGTGTCCACGTCACATCCATGCCACGCAGGCAAGCAAGCGCGTCCACGTGGCAGGCCACGTGGACTTGTGTGCCACGTCGCATCCACGTGGGCCCGCGCGTAAAATACCCCATTTTTGCACTTTTTTTATTGATTTAAACATTTAAAAATCTAAATAAAACTTAAATAAAATCAGAAAAATTGCAGAAAATTATATAAAATTATAAAAATCATAACTTTCAAAATACACCTCCAAATTAATTCAAATTTATTTTGTTGGATCAGAAATTGAATAATCTATCATTATAAAAAGTCAAATTATTAAAATCAGAAGAGAATAAATTTTAATTAATTTAATGCATTTATATATCTTATAAAATAACTTTATAAAAATACATAAATGTTAATAAATATCTTTTTCTCTTATATTTTCATTCTCAAAACATGATTATGACCTCAATTATAATTTAGGATTAAATATTATAATGTTTAATTATGTATAATAATCCATAAATACGTATATTTTAAGATCATAGCATGAAATAATACAAAATGATAGAAATATGCTTAAAACATGATAACATGCATATATTTGGAATAATTAATGCCTTAAATTGCATTAATAATCATGTAAATTAGTGTATAAATAGCATGTTATCACCTATCATCTAGTATAGAATAAAATTCATACTTACTTGGATCATTTGAAAGAGTTCTTCAACCGTTTAAGCGTCCGGCCTCTAGCGGTATCCACACAGTCTCCAGACGATCGGATCTCCTCTTGAACACTCGTCACCACGAGAGGAAGAGAAGAGGGAGGAGAAGTTCCACTAGCCTTGCATGGGCACCTCTATTATGGTCGTTCTCCCCCTATTTATAGACTTTGGGAATGTGAAATTTTCACAAAAACCCTTATTATTATATCTACATCCACCGACGTCCATTGACCTTATGTGTGTGACCCTCTAGGTCCATATATCTCGCTAGTTAATGACTCTATCAACCCAATAACACTTATTGGTCATCCTTATCAATTAACTATATCAACATATAGATTAATTGACTAAGGATCGATTTAACCCAATCGACAGGTTGAGTCGCCAGCCCGGTGGGTGCCAAGCTATACCACGTGCTCTAGGAGATATGGAGTATATTAGAACTCTCTTATGGATCCTTCCCGTCATCGATTACCATGTATGTATAATCCTTCATCCACATTAGACTCATGAATGACTTAGGATACGGTCAACTGTCAAACCCTAATCGGCCACTCAAGTTAGTATTGATGCGTATAGAAATCATCGAGAACTCCTCTTTAATATTTCTAATACCTTGGCCAAGGATTTCATCGCATCTCATTCCTTTGAGTCAATCTCCTCAAATACTGAGGGTGGATGATCCCATCTTGATCACACAATCATCTTTGTGGACTTCATGTCGTATCCAATATATGACGTTTTAGATATCCCGTGACTAGGAATTCGTAAGTCATAATCAAAACACGATCATCCATCCACAAGATGTCTTTGATGTCTCAAGTCAAAGGACCACATACACAATCATGACGTGAATCAACCTAATTGACAATTAGGTATATTACCATTCAGGGATTCATATGGATCAACTCAGTGAACTCTTTCTCCAAAGAGCACCCACTATCTATCCTTAGTGTCTCCACATCGATGGCTATATGATCAGCCATACTCATCATATGAGTTGGATTAGATATTGCTATTCTTTCCAGATAATTCGATGTCCTTCTCGAATATCCCACGAATAGGAATGTTTAGAACATATGTTTAAACACTAATGATCACTATATTATGATCTCATCATAATTCACTTAGTCATTGCACATGCTCATGGACTTCATTGCAAACATCACACAAGAATGACAATGAATAAATTTCATTTCAATGAACATAAACAAGAAACATGAAAGTGTGATTGGCTTATAGGCCACATAATATCCATCAGTTCTAACAGATACATTTTGCATCATTATATTGGAGGAACATTATGTTAGATCTAATCTCATTAAGTGGACATAGTTATGTATTATTGTGGATTAGTTATCATTATGATCCCATTAAGTGATTCAATTATGTTTAATATGGGGATTACGACATTCATTTATGTGTGTGGAGGTTAATTATGTGTAGAGGCAGTAAATCAGTCATTAGTCATTAATGGGTTGTCCAATGACTGATTAGAGGCTTAAGCTTTCCTCTATTCCTATAAATAGGAGGACATAGTCCACTTGGATAACCTGATGCTTATAACCCTCAAAAGAGAATCTCATTTCCTCTAGAGATCAGGAGGTTACATCAGGGATATTCAAGAAGACTATTCTCCGATTCAGTAATCTACTCCGATGAAGATTAATCCGGTGAATCCAGGTATGTGTTTAATTCCGGTTTATGAATTTGATTATGCTGATGAATCATGATGCATATTCAAGTTCCAACACATTACACTTGAGGACCTGGTCAAAGGAACTATCCTTTTGACTCTTGAGATGCGTACTTTGGGAGAGGTACATTGACACCCTTGATGGAAATTTTTTGAAAATAGTTTTAGTTGGCATTTTCTCCATTGTGCTCATCCAAGTAGGAATTATGATATTGGCATCAAATGTGAATCTTGTTTGATCTTCTTAATGGAGATTTGGCCCATGGAGGTACATTGACACCCTTAATGTTGATCTTCCACTTGATATACTAAACAAGTGTCCAAGATGTTCAAATATTAATTGAGTAAAAGAAATTTATTCCACAACCCCATGTATGATGTGATGCACTAAAATTCAATAAAATTTCAATCAAATCACAATGATGATACAAATCAAAGAAATTAGTTTTCTCCAAATAAGAAAAGCATTTATATAAATGGTAGATATTCATTTGGCTTGATATTTAGTCTATTAATGTGCATAGTCCCACATGGACTGGGTTTCTATTTCTCTCATATTCTCTTCTATAAATAGGCATAGAACCTTCTCTTTAGGAATCATATAAGATAATTTCCTTTTACCATTCACATGGTATCACAATAGGTTCAAAATTTTACCCTATTTTTCTAAAGGTTTGTGCTGCTAGGCCCTGTTCATGTATGTCAATCTACCTCTCGATCAGCTTGCTAGTTAGCCCCACTTGCCTAATGTGTTGGAGATTGTTGTTGCCAAAATTTCTCCCCAGTCCCCTTGCTAGTCATGGATTAACAAGATCTACATAAACTTATTGAGAATTCTAGCTAGATATCCAATGTTAGGTGAGTGACTGTAAGAAAATTGAACTTGCCTTAAAATCTAAAATCTCTATTGGCATCTTCCAATACCAATGAGTTAGTGTCCCACAACTTGGAATGAGCCTTCAATGAAGATGCTTCAAGTTTGCGGTCAAGGTGTCCAATTTCATAAACCATATCAAATGTATAATTCCTTTGAGAAAGAGTTGCTTTCCTAGTTGGTATGCAAACTCAATCCCAAGGAATTCACTTGGTGTTCCCTAAATCAAGTTTTCAAAGTTTTGATGAAGATGGATCTTCAAGATAGAGATGTCTACATTATCACTACCATTCATGAGAATCGGTGGGGCATTTCTGTAAATTTTCACTTTAAAAATCAGAGTGGCATTTTTGTAAATATTCTCAAAATCTAAAAAGTCCCTACAAAATTCAGAAAAATTTCAAAAAATTCTAGAAAAATCCCTAAACTTAGAAATTAAATATCTCACAAAATACAACTCTTTTTTTTCAGGAAATTTTCTCCATTAGATCAAGAATTTAATCCTCTATATTTTCATCTAAAAATATCTAAAATCATGAGAAAAAATTAAGGTCTCATATAATAAAAATTAAGCTTGGTCCAACGTCCTTAAAAATAAGGATGTTGACCCAATATTCACTCTAAATCAATTTTGGAGCATCCTAAAAACCTTATGATGATCCCCCTACAAAATCCAAACCTCATTTATCATATTTCATGCAAATATAGGTGGCTTGGTGTTCAAATTTAGTGGAGAGTTTTTTCTTCTTTCCTCTTATCGTCATTCATATTCATGTTTTCCTACTTTCATACCTATGTCCCTACATCCACATAACTCATAGAAAATGTTAGAATTCAACTACTTGACTTTGAAAGAGTCAAATGGGGTTAGTCTCATATTATAAGTAATTGAAAAGAATGATGCATGATAGTACATATTTATTTTTTTACCAAATTAACACTAAATAGATGCAAGTTGAGTATATGAGTAGAATGAAATGATGAATGCAAAAATATCATAAAAACATGATAACATGCATTATATTAACAATAATTATTTGTTAAAACCTATTTATAATGATATAAATGGGTTTTAACACAGAATTCTTAGTCATATAATGCACGTTATCATCTTTTTATGATATTTTTGCATTCATCATTGCATTCCACTCATATACTCAACTTGCGTCTATTTAGTGCTAATTTAGTAAAAAAATAGATATGTCCTATCATGCACCATTCTTTTCAATTACTTATACTATGAGACTAACCCCATTTGACTCTTTCAAAGTCAAGTGGTTGAATTCTCATATTTTTTATGAGTTATATGGATGTAGGGACATAGGTATGCAAGTAGGAAAGCATGGATATGGATGACGATAAGAAGAAATAGGAAACAACTCTCTACTAAATTTGAACACCAAGACAACCATATTTTTATGAAATATGGTAAATGAGATTTGGATTTGGTAAAGGTATCATCATAAGATTTCTAGGTTAATCCAAAATTGATTTAGAGTGAATATTGGGCCAATCTCCTTATTTTTAAGGAGGTTGGACCAAGTTTAATTTTTATTAAATGAGACCTCAATTTTTTCTCATGATTTTAGATATTTTGGGATAAGAAGATAGAGGATTAAATTCTTGATCCAATGGAGAAAATTTTGTGAAAAAAGGAGTTGTATTTTGTAAGATATTCAATTTCTAAGTTTAGGAATTTTTTTCTGAATTTTTTAGGGACTTTTTCAGATTTTAAGCATATTTACGAAAATGCCACTCCGATTTTGAAAGTGAAAATTTACAAAAATGCCCATCTGATTTTCGAAGTCAGAAATTTACAAAAATACCACTCAGATTTTTAAAGTGAAAAATTACTGAAATGCCCCTCCAATTTATAGAAATTTTCGAAATCAGTAATTTATAGAAATGCCACTCTGCACTATCTCAAATCAAAGACTATGATTTCTCTAAATTAAAATCATGATATCTCATGATCTAAATAGAGTTTTGAGCTGAAATTTTATATCTAGATTCATCTTTTAAACCCTATATCCATCTATACCCTTAGATCAAACAATAAAGCTTGAAAAAAAATGATTCTAATAATTGGACTCTTTTACCCCTCTTTACACTCAAACCCTAAGAACTCACTATAAAAGCCTTCACTTTCTCTCTCCTTACGTTTTTTGGCTCTCTCTTAGCATCAGGCTACTAGAAGGAAAGGGAGAGGAGGTCAAGGCCCAAGGAGGAGCATTTTTTGATGCTCAACCTTGTAGTGGAGAAGGGAGCAAGCAAAGATCGTGATCGGAGCGGATCGAGCATCACCCGGCCTAGGACGGGCACACCGACGGGGTTTGTGCGACGATCCGGATTGAGTTCTTGCTTGTGTTCATCATCTCCATAAACAGTAAACTTGTATTTTCGTTTTTTTTTATTTCTTATTTTCTTTTAATGTAGTGGCTTTGACATCATCGATACTTGCAACTCTCTCTCCCTATCGCTGCACATTAATTCGTCGATCCATCACTACCGCGACTACTCTTCTCACCTTTTCATCATCTTATCCCCATTAAATTTCTTTCTACATTGTTTTTCCATTGGAATTCATATTTCTCTCCTAATTAAAAAAGAAACCTAAAAACTATCACTCATATTCATCTCTACATACCGCATTTACGTTTGCACTTCTTTCCAAGCTCTCACTTCTTCCACGCTCTCTCACCTTTGTATTTGAATATCTAATCTCAATACCTCAGCTCCCATGTGGATTCGACCCTTGCTTACACTATTCTAAGTAAGGAAATATAAATTTTATTACATGAAATCGATACACAACAACGACGGAAAACACGCGTAATCGAGATCATCAACACGTTATCAAGTATCTTAAGGGACTCAAGATGCATCTTGTGAAATGACTAAGAGGCCATGAATAGAGAATGAAGGCAATCATAGGAAAAAATTTAGAGATAGGTGACGAATCGAGACCATGAGGTCGTTGAAAACACATGGTCAAGAGTCAAAGTAATATCCAAACTTACCAATTTTAAGATTAAATCATAAATTTAGGGGTATATTGGTAAATAAGGGTCGAATCCATATGGAATTAAGGTAATTTCTGAAGATCTATTCGAATTTGATCAAATCGGACGATGAATTGTTGATAGAAATTAGACATTATGATATTTTTAGAAAGAGGACTAGAAGATGAATCTAAAGAATCAAAAATCACTTGATTTGGATCTGATTTTGTAGAGAAATCATCGAATGAATATGAGAGAAATTTCTAAAAATTAAAATCATGAAAAATCAAAATTAAGAATGAAATTGACTCAAATTATGATTCTAAAATGAAATATAAAGCTATATCAAGATAGATTAGGATGAAACACGATCCCCAACCCAAGATTGTTCCTAAATTGATCCAATTACTCGCTGGAATCAAGGCTATTCATAAAAATTTGGAAAAACGCGATTGTAGAGTTCAAGCATCAATTTCTTCCTCATCAATCGTCGAAATCTCACTCTCAAGCACTCCATGGACGCGGAAATGAGTCTAGAAGCAATTGGGAGCAAGAGATTCAAGAGATTTGGTGTCTAAATAGTTCAATTAAGTCGAATTGCCCTCGAATGCTTTACATCGTCGAAGAACATCTTAATTTATAGGGCAATTTGGGTGTAACCGTTTGATCGGCATTTAATCTGCAATCAACGGCTCTGATGAAACGCATCAGATGCAAATCATAACGATTAAGTTGTGGTTGTTGGATCTTCGATCGACCGCCAAGATGATGTCACGTCGTGTGTGTTATAAATAACGCATCAAACACCCACCGTTGGATCTTGATCGAACGTTTCAGATGCGTTTTTGTCGGTTTTAATCTCAGCCATTATAACTCCTTTGATCAACGACTGAGATTAAATCGATTTCGCCGACGAATCAGATCACGCCATGTACCCCACGCCTTAAGTGAAGATCGACGATCGCGATTTAATCGCACGATCGGACGTCCCACGTTGCGCCACGTCACATCCAGCCTTTGATCATCGATCGCGATTGATCGAACTCTCTAGATTGCGCCACGTCACCTGCGCGCTAATAATAATCCGAAAAATCGATTTTTAATTAGAAAATTTGATTTTTAATTCCAAAAATTCCTGAAAAATCATAAATTTCAAAATATAACTTCAAATTAATTCAAATTTATTTCATTTGATCAGAAATTAAATTATTTATCATTATCAAAAAATCAAATTTAATAAATAACAAGAGACTTAATTTCTATTTCAAAAATACATTCATTTCTTTAAGATTTTAAAACTTATAAAATTAAATGAATGTATACAAAATGATTTCTCTCATTATTTAACTTTAAAAACTATTTATAATCTCAAGTAAAGATGGGTTATAAAATTATTTATCTTTAATTCATCATAATTAACCCTAAATTAATGTATTTTGAGATTATAATGATTTTTTCATAGAATGATAGATAAACACTCATAAATATGATCACATGCATAGGAGTTGAATCTTTTATGCCTTAATATGCATAAATAATCAAGTATTATCATTTCTAATTATCAATAGGGTGTTGGGTGCATGAACATGTACGTTTTCAATGGGCAATAGGTAGATCAGGATCATTTGGGGGTATACATAGTCATTGAACCTTCGCACATAGGAGAGGAACAGGTAGGGTCACTAGAAATGGTTATGTAGTGGGTGGTGCAGCTAATGGTGCAGAAAGAGGGCCTACAAGGGTCACCAGTGATGGTCTCAATGAGGATGATAGGATTGTAAGGCAGTGTAGTGAAGGTTAGTGGTGGAAAGCCAAAGGGTTATATTAGTGCCCAAGAAGCGATAAGTGAAGATAGAAATAAGGAGCTTTTTCGAGAAAAATTAACATCAATAAATATTACCTATAAATATATGTTTGGAAGATAGAAACTAAGCTATTATGTTCAAGTATATATGACAAACACTCCCTTGAGATGACAAGGAGAAATTTGGCATAATGAAGACAGATGATCGTGGAAAAACACATACCATCCAAAGTTTTTCGGCAAGAGGAAAGAAGTTAATCATAGGGTAGAGCTGATGAAAAGGAATAACATCATCATGTGGAGAAGAAGGAAGAATATTATGGAGGTAGGTGACAATTATTAGGGTATTTAACCAAAGATAATGAGGGACACACATCTCTACAAGTGCGTGAGTAATGTCTAGAAAATTTCAATGTTTGCTCTTGCAAAATCAATTTTTCAGAACTATACGGATAGGTGGCTTAATGAAAATTGTAACAATCAGCACAAAAAGGTAAGTGAGGTGATTCCAATTTAAGAGTGTCCTATGTGCGGAGAATTTTTTAGGTGATAGAATGTAGGTAAATGATTATTGCATTAAAGTGTTGTACATTATTGAGCACTTGAGATCAATCTTTGAGGAAAGATGCCCAACTAATGTAAGAATAATCATCAACAAGGAAAATATAGTAAAGACAGCTTAATGAAGAGATCAAGTATATGAGGGGCTACAAATATCACAATGAACGAGATCAAAATGTTTACATGAGGTTCAGGTTTGAAAATGTAATAAGATACACACACAAACTTGTTTTGCAAAAGTGGAATTCATTATAAAGATTTTTTTAAAGTTTTTGCATAAAAAAATGGTGGACAAGGCATGTATGCCACAACAAAGAGAAGTACTAGAACTATCTAAGAGGGAAGTAAAGTCAAAAATAACGATTTCTAAAAAATCCATTCTCAAGTCCCCCCAACCAATCCTCCTTTTGATATACATATTGTGAAAAAGAAGTGATAGACCAATTTTGAAGGGATTAAACATTAAATAAATATGCTATCATGAAACTTCTTCATCAAATAGTTTGATTTAGCCAATCACTTCCATCAGCCCTAAGAACTCTTTAGTTTAGAAGGTTCCATATTCATGCTTTTATGTGAATAATCATCGTCTGTCTCTTTTAATTTTAGGGAGAAATGACAACCAATGAATCAAATATATTCGATTTGATCGGCGTTCGGAATTGAAACCATTTCCAAAATCATGATTGATGATTGATCAGGCTCGATCAAAAATCAAGTTTCGATCCAAATGGCACAACCCTGCTTTTAGGGAGAATTTGACAACCCACCTATCAAATTAAGGGCTTTAAATTAGAAACAATTTGCTTTCTTGCATTGAATTATAGCCCAACAATTTCTATGTTCAAACGTTTCACTTTCTAACCTGCTTGAGCACGAGAAACAGCAGTCAAAAACATATATCCGTTGCCTGAAAGGCCAAATCTGCCTTGAAAGATCTCAAATTGCCGAAAAGACCTCTCCAGTCCGTACAAAATTAACTATCGCGACTACTTTAAATACAAAATCCCCCTGAAAAGATCTCACAATTTGCCGAAAAGTCCTCTCCTGTCAAAAAAAAGTAACCGTTGCGGCTACTTGAAATGTAAGCTAACAAAATTGCAGAAAAGTCCTCTCCAGTTAACTTCAGTGAAAACGGATTTATGTTTATGACGTCATCGTTCCGATTAGACTGTGTGAACGGAAAATAAATACCACCAGTCGTCTCCTCCCCTTCCCCACCACCGAATTTCCCATTCTCTCCAGATCTCTCCTTCCCCCCGGGGGAGGGAGCGAGATCGCCGTTATGGCCGACCGCAAAAAGCTTATTTTACCGGCGGCGCCGCTCTTCAAGCAGAAATCATGGTCGCCGGACTCCGACAGAGAAGAAGCCTGGGAGCGCCGAAAAGGCCTCTACCGTTCTCGCCGCGAGGAATCGGCGGCTGACGGCGGCGCTCATCGGCTTTCTCGCAGCGTCACGGATGAGGATCTTGAAGAACTCCGGGGATGCATTGACTTAGGGTTTGGTTTTGGGTTTGACTCTCCCGGCTCTTCTACTACTGCTTCGTCATCGGATGATCTGGATCGGTTATCCGATACATTGCCTGCGCTAGATCTTTACTATGCTGTCCAGCGTAGTTATTCTGATGCGAGTCCTCTGTCGTCTATCTTCTCCCCTGGTATTTTTCATTTTAATCCTTTGACCTTAATTCAATTTACCAGGGTTTAGAAGTTTTATGACGTAAAAATGTTGGCAGATTTGGTTTCACATTAAAAAAACACGTGAAGTTTAATATCAAGAAAATTACTTATGATTTTCCTTTTTTTATTCTTTATCATCAATTCTGTTCAGCTGGAATTTTTTTACTTTTTATTATGTAAAAATATCTGCAATTTGTTCACATGAAAAAACGTCAAGTTTTAAAATCAAGAAAACTACGTATGATGCATTTTGTGTAAAGAACTAGTAGGTGATAAAGAGCCAATGCTATTGGTTTTTTCATCATTATAAACACACTTTTAATGCATAACTGCTGGAATATGCTTCCCGTTTAATTATAACGCAAAATCAAATAAGATTATGTGAACATTGATATCAAGAAGATTACATACAATGAATTTGTTTCACCGACCAATTAGTGACAGCGAGCTATGATTACATGGGTTTTCATCATGTTTGGTGGGTTTTGAAGGTGATAGTCCGCAGCAAGTGAAGAGAAGGCTGAAACAGTGGGCCCAAGTTGTGGCTTGCACGCTCCGCCCATCCTTGAGGCAACCTCTCCAGCAGGAACTCAAAGAAGAGGACTCCAGTAATGAAGAAGAACAATAATAAGCGACTCTTTTTTTATCTTTATTTAACCTGATATCTTTTTTTTATTTTTCAAGTGTCTTCTGAATTTATCCCCTCTCTGGAAATTTTTCTTGGCGTCTCCTCTCTATCAATCTGACCCAGATTGTAAATTGTGGTTATATTAAGAAAGCTGACTTCTTCCCGGAAGATCTGGTCTAATCTTGGAGATTGCCTCCGTGGGTACTCTTCTCTCGTCCAAGTCTTTACTTTATTCCTCCTGTAGCTTGGTTCTTTCCTTCTCCTGCAAGTTTCCTCTCTCTCTCTCACCCTCTCTGGCCAGACTCCTTTGGTCTAGTCTTGCTCGATTACTTTTTTTATATTTCTTTTCATTCTCTAATTTTTCTTGTTCATATTCGTCCTAGTATTTATATATATACCCTCCTGAAGGTCATTTTCAAATTCCAGGATGCGCCAGCCCGGCATCTTCATATAGCAGTATCATTGAAATAATCATTAACTTATGCTTGGAAAAAAAACCCTAGTCAGCGGATCATGGGTGCATTCAAATATCGTTAATTTAATCACTTTTTGTGGCGATGGCTGCTATTTTCATATCCGCTTGGCAATAATGGTATCGGTGTCTTCTTTTGTAAGCGCATTTATGGCAAATATTACCTAATTTTAACCTAAATCATAAAATAATGCCACCTGTACGCATTCAATTATTACTACATTAGCATTCGACTGAAAAAAAAATTGTTGGAAAAGAAAGCCTTTTATGTGATGAGAGAAGGTGGAGGACCATGAACCATCATTATCCTTTTTTCATTTGATGAGAGAAGGTGGATGACCATGAACCATTATCCTTCTTTTATGCGATGAGAGAAGGTGGAGGACCATGAAACATCATTATCCTTTTTTTATGTGATGAGAGAAGGCTTATGACCATGAACCATTATCCTTCTTTTATGTAAGTTTTCTTTGTAGGGCAAGTTACTAAGAATGGGAATGACTGCAATCTAATAGGGCTTTTAATTGAGCTCACCATAAAAATCAAAGACCTTAAAAAAGCATGCAAGAATTATAGAAACTGAAGACAAAACAATGCATGTGAACATAATAGCTCTTATAAAACATGAGTCTGAAAGGCCACGGAATTTACGTTAGTTTGGCCATCATGATCTTGCATATAACCAAAGAATTGCATGAGTGGAATTACACTCTCGAGTAGTAAATGATTCTTGTAATCTCATTAGACTTTTCCGATTGCGCATGTAATTATTAACCTAATCCATTTACTCGTTCCTATAAAGATAGGGTTCATCCCTTCATGTCCCCAAATCTCTCCATCCAAAAACTATATAATATTTTATTAGAATTCCTTCGATGCAATATTTGTTACATTGAAGTTGTATATTATTGATATTTGTGTCTCAATTTAGTTTGAATATTTGGCTCTTTTCAAATGTATGATATTTGTGAAAGTAGGCCTCCTACATTTGAAGCCTATGATCAGCTCATAAAGTTGAACATGGAAGATCTCGCTATACTTAGAAAAGTATGAACATTGATTTGCTGATTCTGTAATGCATCAACTCTTTTTTCCCCTTAAAATAATAGCATGATGACCTTATTGAGGTGATCAAAATTTTTAGTCTCTCTACATTGTCGTCTTTTGAAGCGGAAAAAATTATTAGGAATTAATTCCCTCTTATATTATCTGAAGTTAATAATCTATTTATAGAGTAACACTTTCGTCACTCGTTGAAGTTTGATGTTCTCTTTTTATGTGGTGGAAATGGTCTTGGGGGAAAAAATAAACTTTTGAGATATTTAAGATATATACTTTGAGATACAAGAATGGACTAAAGTTGCATATCAAATGAAAGATTTCAATTAATTTCAATCTAAGAGATATTTTCTTAGCATTTTGATCATATTAAACACCTAATGGACAAAGATGGTTCCATAATTACATGGACATTGTGCATGCATATATTTACTAACATAAATAGTAAACAAACAAGATGAAATCATTTTAAACATGGGCAATCAAATTCATATGGTCGTTGGCAAAGTGGATCTAGTTCACGATGCACAATGCTAGTTGTCATGAACCCTTATGCTTTGAAGATTTCTCTATAGAAGAGTTACAATCTAAAGGTTTCTATAAATGTGATGTTTTCTCTCTTTTTTTCAGATATAATAGAAGACTATGAGTAAGTTATAATAAAATAATGATGAATATTTATATAATTTTATTGAGAAGTCCTTACCGTAGGTGGTGGGAAGGTTTGCGTACAAATCTTTAGTGAAAATTATTTGATGCTCTAGTTTCAATGCTTACAATAAGGACTGTGACATTACTATTTATAGAAGAAGTAGTGAATGTATCACTTTGTTGATCATGGTGAGGAAGTTGGAAATGAATAGAGAACCATGCTATTACTTTTTATAATGGGTTGATCATGACAATATTATGGTTAGATTTTCTATGAATGGAAAGTATGTGGATGAAGTATAATGTGAAATTTTTAAATGAATACATGTCAATAGGCCATGGGAGTCAGATCATGTTGAAACTCATAAAGGTTGAGATACTTATTTTATCTTCTACAAAGACAAAGAAGTTTATGCCCTATTCTACAGTGCATACACCCTCTCTAACTGAAAAAAAAACATAATATTTTGATTAAATATAAAGAGATATATTTCAGATATACCGAGAATCTGAACAAGAGTTTTTTTAGTAAAAAGATGGATCTTAACCCTTTGTCCTTCAAAAAGAAACAAACTCATAGATCATTGCAAAAATTACATAAGAATAAAAATAAATAAATAAATTTCCATGAATTTAATGAGACATGGAAATGTGATTTTGTATTAAAGATTACATAGTGTCCATCACAAAGATGGCCTTAAATTTAGATATAAAAGGGGTTTCCATGTGTGCTAACAAGGTGAACACATGGCAACATGATAGACTCCATAGTGTCAATTTCCACTTAAAAAATCAGATAGGCATGATTTAAATTGACTTGATTCCCTATTTATATCTTTTTTTCTCTCCTCATGGTAAGAGTATTCTTGGAGGGTTTCAAAAGATCAAGCCTTGTGGAAAAAATGTCATGAATCACTTGCTTGATTTCTCTTAGATTCATTTTTGTGCCCATTGAGCCAAAGAAATCAAAATTTTGACAAGACATTTGGAGAGAATTCAATGTTTGAGTTCTAGAACATGTCAACAAATATTTTGGTATGAAAAACCTTCAATCCTATAATCAATTCGATGAATTATCTGATCTATCATTATTTGGGCTTATGTTTTACTTCAGAACCTTATATTCATCAAATTTCATCATTTTCATTACTTTGATCTCTCCCATTCCAAGACCTTCTCCCTCTAACTTCCATTGTGTTAAGTAAAATTTGTATAGGATTTGCTTCATTAAGAAGATCCTCAACTTGTCTAGTTAAATATGCCATTTTATCTAAACTGTAAAATATTTTCATCATTCAAATTAATGAAATCCAAAGATTTGTCAAAGTCAAGCATAACTATTTGTGGATTTTGGCCCATATGTTACATTTGAAAAAATCAACCAAATAAATTAATTAGGATATATTTTTATCTTTGATCACGTGTAATCAAAGACGATGTGACTTTGGCTTTTCAAAGGGGAAAATTTTCTAATTTGAACATTCAAATATATCCTCAAACATTGAATATTTTTAAATCTATCATTTTTGTACACATTACTGTGATATAAATTTTCAATAAAAGAGTATCTTAATGAGCATACATTTTCCATAGGAAATCCTTCATTGTTAGGAGAAGATTGACGATGGTGGGATAAAAATGGAGTAAATGAATTGTTATGAGTCGTATCAAGGATCTCTAAAGTTATATTTTGCTTACTGATTCCATCAAGAAGGGTGAAAATGATCTTTTGCGCTCAAGGGTTACATATGAAAGGAGGATCAAGAGATCCTTTGTGCTTCATTCCATGTCGTATCATATGAATGATATTTACTAGGACAAAATACTTCATACAAGAACTTATAGTGCAGAGTCTATTACTTCACGTTTTTTTTACACACTCATTCTGCTATAGATCTTCATGTCTGGAAACCCATACATGAGAATTACATGTATTCAATGTCTGGATATTGATTCTATGCGCTTGTGAGAACAGACTTGTGGAAATTCCTTATGTTCTTAGGTAGGTTACATGGACAAATTACCTCACTAAATTTCATTTGAATTTTTGTTGTATCTACGGTTGGTAGCTTAAGATGATTATTCGTGAATTGATACTTTATCAATTAGAAATATGTGCCACTATTGCAACAATGTGCAATCAATAAGATATTTGTGTCACTGCTACAAAATTCTGGAGTCAGTATTATATATTTCATACATCCATTGATCAACATGAAAGTTGATAAGTGTAAAATCATAGTCATCAAATGTGCAAATTCACGTATAAAAAAACTAAACTCTTTGAATTCAGTTTTGAAATATAGAATTGTGGAAATTTTAGGTCAAATCTACGGGGAGGAAAGAAAAAATATTGAAATCAATAAATAGTTTTGGTATTTTTTAGATTAAGAAATCAAAGATGATAAATAAAAGGAAGATGTATACAAGAAATGAAATGAACAGATCAAATGCACCCAAACTCCTTTTGAAGACTGAAAAACCTAAATAAAAGGTGAAAAATATGATTTTAGGGTTTGAAAATATGAAAATATTAAGGAAAATATAGGAAAAATAGAAAAGATCAATAGAGAATGATTCTAATTTAAGGATTCATGATGAAAACACACTCTTGTGATGTTATTTAATCAAAACACACCTTGGAGAGCCTATACATTTCACCTAGAGTTGCTGTCTTGCATCTAACATGAGAAATGAATATAAAAGAGAAGAAACTCACTAAAAATGATGTCCCATACATGTCGAATAATCAATCGGTGCTCTCTTTCCTCTTGGCTAACCATTGCTAGAAGCACAAAATGGAACATTAAAAATCCTCATTTTTTTGCCTCAAAAATTCAGTCAGCTTTAATAAATTTGTAGAGCTTGAAATGAAGATCATGCCCATAAAATTTCAGTCCCTAAATCCATCGGGATCATGAGATATCATGATTTCAATTTGGAGCATTTATGTCTATTGATTTTTCCCTATAAGTATGCCTAATTTGATCACAACCATTCGATTTAATTGGATCTTTGATTGCAAGCCACCAGATTGCACCACGTGTCAGCATATTAGTCATTGAGAGCAGAGAGAAAGAGGGGAAATCACCCATGGCCATTGGATCTCCAATTCTAAGTGTGAAATGCACGAGATTGCGCCATGTGTCGCATTGTGATTCGTTGTGTGAAGACAAATAAAATTGAGCATATTGATTTAATGGTCCCAAAGTCCACGCATCTCTATGTGCCACGTGAAGCGTAGAAAAGGAAGAATTTGGTGGACTCTGTCCATCGGATCGAAGCTCACACATTCATGCCACGTGTTCTGCACATGTTAGAAAAAACTAGTCCCACTTGGAAAAAATAAAAGATATAGTTCAATTTTATATTAGTGACCCAATAACATTAATAAAAAAAATGATAAAAAAAATTAGAGACTAATACTCCCCTTTGGTGCCACGTGTGCATTTTTTGGGTGCCACATGACACCCCATGCCTTGGCACCATGTGTACGCATCACTATGTCATCCGGCCACGTCGTCACACACAAATACAATAGATTTTCCTATTTTAAAATTCTTTAAAATTATAAAAAAACATCTAGAAAATAAATTTTTTTTAGAAACATCAGGAAAATTCATAAAAATCCAAAAATTGGGAAAAAATTAGAAAAAATAGGAAAATTTGTAGAAATGCCCCTAAAACTTAAAAAATTCATAAATTTTTATAGAAACCCCTTTTTAGATGAAGTTTTCACCATTTTAAACCTTATTTGCTTTATTTATCAGCTGAAATAAAATAAGAAAATGACAAAAAGGGTAATTTGAATTAGAATTACTTGTCCTCCTCATTCATCATCATTCCTCATTCATGCCTAAGACTACAAAACTCATGCAACACATGATTAAATCACCTTTGTTTGACTTGGAAAAATATCAAATGTCAAATATCCATAAAATCTTATGAAATATTATGAAACTAAACGCGGAGGACTAGGGTGAGAGCTCAGTAAAATAATAGTCTATGGACTTATAGGACCAACCAGCCTTCCAAACTCCTTGCCTTACATTTGTCGTAACTAAGACATCTTTTCAAGTAGGTTTTTCAATATCTCAACATGGATAAAAAAAATGTAAAATATTGATTCTTTCCTAATATTGGAGGTGCTACGCAATGATTCGTATGGAATTTTATGTATTGTATGGACAACAAAAAGTTCATCCAAAAAGAAAACCATGTCATATGGGAGGTTTCATTTGAATCAAGAGTCTAGCCAAATGACGAGGTTATGTTTATCCCCATGAAAAACCAAGTCCCATCAAACTAGCCCTTAAATCCAAGTTAAGTTCAATGATTATTGAGTAGGCATAATTTAAGAACCAAAAAGTTTGTAAACCCTATTGTATTATAGTTCTACTTGTATCACAGTCCATGAATTTCACACTTTCATGATTTTATGTTTATATATTTGATGCTAAGGAAGTAGTGGCTTTAAAATTATACATAGAAGGCATACACGAATTTTGAGAATTGAAAATAAAATAAAAATAAGATATATTGCAACCATCATAGATTCTAAATGAATTCTCTAATCCCACTTTTAAGAAATTCTATATTTTATTGGGAACCTATACAAATTTCATGACATATAATATGATTTTACTCACAATTTTTTTTTCTCTAGGGGATTTTATTGAGACAAATTAGGGGCAATGAATTCAAAAACACTCTAGAGTCAAAACTGATAGGTTTGACATATTTTTCATGAGCTGTTTTCTAAATATTTACACATGTAATGCCAAACTTAAATTCATTCATCTTCTCTATTCTTGCATAATTTATCAGAAATGACTTTAGAACCAATTGAAGGTAGCTTTATAGTGATTAATAGAGGAAATATGTTCCAAAAAATGAAACTGACATGGCCAATGATCATTAGAAAAAGTCTTTTTATATTCGTGAGATCAGTGTAAAAACATTCTTGAGTTCACACAAATGGTTGTTAGTCAAACGGAAGTTTTCAAGTGAGAATATGGTACATTTTTGAGATTTCACTAGTTTCTTCCAAAAAATGGCTACTATGATGGACCTTATGAATATTATGTGTCTTATAAGTCAAATCACATTTATATACCAATTATATTAATTGAAATGAATTTTATTCTTAGTTATTATTGTGCTATGTTTGCAATGAAGTCTATCAACTTATGTAATGATTAAGTGAATTATGATGAGATTATAATACATTGATCACTAGTCTTTAAACATATAATGAAACATTTACATTTGAGGGATATTTTAGAAGAACATCAAATTATTCATAGAGAATAGCATAGTCTAATCTCACTCATATGATGAGTATGCTCGATCATATGGCTATCATTGTAAAGACACCAAGAATATATAGCAAATGCTCTTTAGAGAAAGAGTTCACTTAATTGATCTATATGAATTCATGAATTATATTATACCTAATTTTCAATTAGGTCAATTCATGTCACAGTTGTGTTTGTAGTCATTTAACTCGAGAAACTAAATATATCTTTATGGATGGATGATTGTGTTTTGATTAAAACTTACTAATATTTAGCCTCTAGATCTCTAAAAGTTTATAGACTAGATATGACATGAAGTCCTCGAACGTGATTGTGTGGTCAAGATGTGATTATTTGCCCTCAATATTATAAGAGATTGACTTAAGGAATGAGATGTTGTGTGGTCAAGATGTTGTTAAATCCTTTGCCAAGTTAATGGAAATATTAGAGAAGATATTTTTTATGACTCTCTTTATGTATTAATACTAACTTCAGTGACATACTAGGGTTTAATAGTTTATCATATCCCAATTCATTTATAAGTCTCACGCGGATAAATGATTATGCATATGTGGCAATCGAAAATGGCTAGGTTCTATGCAAGAGTTCTTATACACTTCATGTCTTATACCCAATGGGCTAGCAACTCAAATTTGCAATTAAATAGATCAATCTTTGACTTAATTAATCAATAAAATAATGTATATAATCAGTAACGTTAACCAATAAGTGTTATTAGATTTATAGAGTTACTAACTAGCAAGATATATAAACCGAAAAGGTCACGCATGTCAGGCCTATGGACCCTAGTGGATATAAACACAATTATAAGGATTTCATAAAAATTTCATAAACCCAATTTCTATACTAAAGGAAGAATGATCACAAATCAGGGTTTTACGAAAATCTTATGAAAACTCTCTCATTCATTTTTCTCTCTCTTGGTAAACAATGTTAAAGAAGAGATATAATTATTTGGCGATCGTGTGGATACTGCTAGGGGTTAGACACTTGAAAAGGTTAAAGAACTCATGCAATCAACCCTTTTATTAGTATGTATTTTTATATGTACTAGATGATATGATCTTCAATTATTAGTGTCTCGGTGTTTTTAAGGTTTGAATCAATATATTCCGTTTGTATTCTATGTTTTGAATGAAATTATAAGAGCCTACAAGCATCATATCCCTACAAGATCACCTCAGCATAATAATATTATGTTAAGAGATGAAAAGGAGGGTCCATGTCTAATAAAAAGTATGCAAATAAGGTTCAATCAACCAAAATTCACATAAACACGCACAAAATAGAATAGTGTTTCACATACACAATATTTCACTTTCAAGTTGTACTCATGAAAAATTATTTAGCATCCTCGTGGAGGGAAGATGATCAAGTTCTACCATTCAACGCCCTTTAGATGATCAAGTTTTTTTTTTATTAAAAAAAAAATCAATCATCCTTCGATTTGCGATCAAGGGCTAATCATTTGAGCAAAAATATGAGATCAATATGAGTTTCATGTCAACCTTTGTAAATCTTGATTACCCATTATACAAGCATTTGAGGCCCACTAAGCATCGAGAGAGATCCTATCATTGATATAAAAAATAGGTTCAATCATTCAAGGCCCACTAAGCTCACTAGAAAGCCCAACAATTGATGCTATAAAAAGTAATATCCATCTTTGAACATGATTACACGGCCCGTTTGGCATGGAGGACTTCAGTGTCCGGAATATAGACGCGATGACGACACGTGGCATGAAAGGGAAGCTGATCACTCGGATAAATATCTCCCCGAAGATATCACAAGATCTCCACACGTCGGGATACTACGTTGCCACGTCATGTAGGTCCCACAAAGCACTTTTTGGCCACGTCCTCTTTCCAGATTTGGTTTTCGCCTTCGCTTATCGTTCTCGGCTGCTTCGAGTGGATCGGATCGGATGTTTCCATGGATCCGGCGAAGAAAGGAGTAGAAGATGGAGGTTCCCGATTCGATGCGTCTGGATCGAGCTCCGTAATTTGCGCTGTCGTTATCTTATTCGTTCTTTTTCTGTGATTTGGATTTTAAAATTTACTTGATTCTGTTCGCGAATTAGTTTGGAGATCAATTTCGTTCCTCTCTTATTCTTTAAATATATTGGACATTTTTGTTTCATCTTCTTGTTAAATCTGTAGATGTTTAATAAATATTCGTTTATTTATTTTATCTGGAATTTTCCCCTCTTGATAATTGGTCTGCCCTATTGAAGAACTGAGTTGGAAATGAGATAGAATGTTTTAGAAACTTATATTAAATTTTTTTGCTCTGCCGATTTGTAGAATTTTCGGCATATGTTTTTTTCATATCATCAGTATGCACTTATTTATCTTTTGTTGATTTTGTTCCTCTTTATATACTCTCTGCAGTAGTACTAGATAATTGAGAGGTCTATTTATCAGCTGAATAAGATAGAAAAAAAACCTAACATTAGATTTTAAAACAGTACCTTTAATTCCTTGCTCTCTCGATTTGTCTCCCCAATTCTGTATCTTGGTTTGATTTATTTCCTCTTCATAAACTCTCCCCACTGCACAGAAATTAAGAGATCTGTTTCTTAGCTGAGAATGAGGTAAAATTATAGAACATCACATTAAATTTTTGCTGCGTCGAATTTACCTGCAAATTTTGAAACGGCATTTGATTCCTTGAATATGTAGGGAAAATGAATATGCATTCATGATTTGTTTGGAAGCAAATTTTTATACCTATCATGAAAGGAATATTCCTTATTTCGGTGAGATTTAAACTCTAATTCCATCTGTTGGACCTCAGATGACTGAATCAGTATCTGCAGCGTGGACGGATGAGAAGCACAGAACGTTCTTGGCTTCGATAGAGTCATCGTTTGTCAACCAGATGTACGGCCAGGGATCTCTTCAAGAGTTGGGTATCAAGAAAACAAGATGGAGACATTGAACACCATCCATTCTCCGATCAGGTAAAGCCAGGAATCTTTTGTATTTTGAAACGGCATTTTAAAATAAGTTCAAAATATTCAGACTGATATTCAATATTCAGGATGAGGAAATACTTTCGAGAAATCCTTGGATTCAATTTCAAGGGACCAGCTCAGGTCAGCTTCATTACTGTTCTGCGAGCTCAATTGACCAGGACTCTTCCGGATTAGGCAAGATCATGTGCACATATTAATTATTTAATGCATGTTCTTTAATTTTTTTTATTTTGCGATTTATTTTTTTCTAAGAAAATCATTATCTCTTCTTTACTTAATTTTTTTCCTAGCAAATAGGGTTTAGGATTTTTTAGTTCATATCCTTTCTGTCAGCGACTCAGCGTCCAGAGTTGCCGTGGGGAAGAAAAAAATCCAAAGAGAGAGATTCTTGCCTTCTGGTATCGTACAGTCGAGATATCAGTTGAATTCAGATCAAGTTCTCAGTTGATAAAACGATCAGTCCTCTTGATCTTAAGATGAATCATCGATTTCATGCGGTAATTGATGGAATGGATCACCTGAGATCGAGAATAAAATTAATTCAGGCCCTGACTGTGTCATCACATTTTGAGAGAGAGAGAGACAGACAGACAGAGGTTTTTAAGAGAGAGAAAAGGTGATGGAGACGAATTTTGTATAAATCTTGCCTAATTTCTATTTTTATTTTCTCATTTTTCAGGGGTATCGGATCAGAACTTCGCGGACGACGAAATAGGATCCAGAAAATCCCAGTAGAGAACGCGTGAGAAGAGAATCTCGGAAAAGAGCTACAGCTTCCCGAAACCAAGTAAACAGAAGATTGAAAAATACGTATGAAAAAATTCATAATCGACGTAATTCTTTGGTTTCTGTTCATCCAGGAAGCAACATCTGACAGCAAGAAGGAGGCAAGATCTCAGTGACATGTTTAATAGGTAAAATTTCAAAGATTATCATTGTCATATAAAATATGAACGTGATTTTTAATCATTTGTTTGGAGTGAAGTTCTCCCTACGCATTGCTGATTTCCATTTTATTGGAAATCAGAACTGAATTAGACATCTTAAATTTCTTCTTTTTTCTGATTAAATGCGCATTATTTCTGTTTATTATAAAGGTAAGGGGAAAAATGGGTCAACGAGTGAGTTTCTGTTTATATGGTAAAACTAGGCATCTCCATATGATCCTCTGGATAATTCTATCTCTACCTCTGCCTTGTTTAGGGGACACACCTCAGCTTAGGGGGGGGAGAGAAATGATCGAATATAGTGGATCATATCCTTTTGGACGAGAATGAGTGAGAGGAATAGAAATATCTTTTGAAGTGAGCCCTTCAGTAACCTCCCATTGGGAACTTTCTTGAGGGGGAGTTTCATGAGCCCTCTATGGCTTTCTCTTCCCCATCAAACTCCAAACTAGATTGGATAATTCGAATAAAGGAACTTCTTCCCTTGATCATTATATTCCAATCATTAGAAAAACCAAGGACAAACTACTGGTTAGCAGACATATGATTCAAGAAACTGACGTTATGTATGCACTTCTTAGGGGTCTTTGAATTGGGGTTTGACTACCAATATTCGATACGTCATCGTGACCAAGTGTCACTTGGAATTTGACTTGGGGTTCTACATTATGTATGCCCCCATGGTGATGAATGCATCACCATGACCAAGTGGTCATGGTGATGCACTTCTTATCCGTCATCCAACAACGGATATCCGATATCACATACTTTATACTGAACAGTGTGGAACTGGGTGACAAATACTAGGATGATAGTATCGAATATCAATTGACATTATGGCATCATATGACAGTAATGGTAAGCGTCCCTAATCTAATTTTATCAAAATATAGTTATGTCATATTGATATCCAATATCCCATATCCCATATTGACATTCATCATCTTGTTACCCATAAGGAAGTTAGTGAACGATAGTATCAGTAAGCTTATCTATACCCAATAGCCTCGTCAAGACGACAATATCAAACATTGTGGCTATCAAGAACTGGTATGGTTCTTAATGGTATTCAATATTAATATTTCTGACGATACTAAACACCCGATACCATCATTAGGACAATCAAACTCTACTTGGACCTCAATACCTTTCATTCCATGCAACTATGAGCTAACAGTTGGACAATTCAACTCCTGAAGATTTTATTACTAATCTTAGATCTTATAATCCTCTATTAGGTCAAAAAAATGAATATAAATCCCAAGATGAATTTTCACCCACAACAAACCATATACATTCGGCTCAAGGAGGCAGAAGCAATTGATTTTGTCAAAGAAGTAGACGAAAAAAAATCAAAATTTACTTCAATGTTGAGTCCATTGGGTAATGGAGATTTTGAGGTATTAATTTCCCCAAATTAATCATAACTTTCAAAAAAAACCATGGAATCCATGCAAAAGAGGCAACAAAAACAACACCTACATCTTATTTATAAATCTCCAATACCCGAAAATCACCTTTCTAAAATGGGACTGAACAGATGGCACAAAGGTAATGTAATATGGTTATGGCATTTTTATCTTTTTATGTGACAATTAACCTCTTAAAACAAAATAGTTATCCTTTAAAACTTAAAAATATACTACATGTTCCAACTATAACTAAAATCTATCGTCTATTTACAAGTTTGTTAATGATAACCATTTGTTTTTTTAATTTCATCCATTGTATTGCTTGTTTAAGGACTAAATATCTAAGAGATGCTTCTCAATGGCCCAAGAAGAAGTGGATTTTATTTCTTGAACACAATTCCAAGAATGCACACCCCCCTTGAAGAGACAAGAATTACTGGAGTAACTTAAAAGTAATTCGGCATAACTTATTAGGATACCTACCAAGTGTAGCAAAACAATTTGTACCTCTTCAACATTGAAGAATTATATTTCTCATTCAATCTTCCAAATCTCATAAAATTCCCTTTTTTATCACATAATAAAACTACCGAACTACTACAAACCATTCACTCGATGTGTTTGGGATGCATTCCAATTCTTTTTCACATTGTAAATTTCAGTAAACATAAGAACAAAAAATTTCAAATATAATAGTCTATATTTGTGGAAGAGAATTCCAAGGTATGTAAAACTATTTTGGAAGTCATGCATATAATTTCATATCCTTAAAAATGGAGTGGCTGAGAGAAAATGTGGATATAGAAGAAATTGATTATTCTTGAGTGAAATTGCCTCTACTTATCTTATCAACCAAAAAATCACCATATATATAAACCTTAAGATTTACCTTAAAACGTATAAACTCTTAAAATTTTCGATCAAAACATTAAGTGTAGTGGCATGCATTGAATCAAACATTTAAAGTACCGAGGCATCAAAAACTGATGATCTTATTGATGGATATTATGTGGCCTATAAGCCAATCACAATTTCATGTATCTTGTTTATGTTCATTGAAATGAAATTGATTCATTGTCATTCTTGTGTGATGTTTGCCATGAAGTCCATGAGCTTGTGCAATGACTAAGTAAATTATGATGAGATCATAATATAGTGATCACTAGTCTTAAACATATGTTCTAAACATTCCTATTCGTGAGATATTTCTAGAAGGACATCGAATTATCCGCAAAGAATATCACTATCTAATCCAACTTATATGATGAGTATAACTGATCCTATAGCTATCGGTGTAGAGACACTGATGATAGATATTGGGTGCTCTTTGGAGATAGAGTTCACTAAATTGATTCGTATGAATCCCTGAATGGTATTATACCTAACTGTCAATTAGGTTCATTCATATCATGGTTGTGTATGTGGCCCTCTAACTTGAGACACCAAAGACATCTTGTGGATAGATGATCGTGTTTTGATTATGACTTACGAATCCCTAGCCACGGGATATCTAAAACGTCATATATTAGATAGGACATGAAGTCTACAAAGATGATTGTGTGATCAAGATGATATCATCCACCCTCGGTATTCGAGGAGATTAACTCAAAGAATGAGATGCGATGAAATCCTTGGCCAACGTAGTATAAATATCGGAGAAGGAGTTCCTAATGATTTCTAAACGCATCAGTACTAACTTGAGTGACCGATTAGGGTTTGATAGTTGACCATACCCTAAGTCATTCATGAGTCTAATGTGGATAAACGATTATAGATATATGGTAATCAATGACGGGAAGGTTCCATGAGTAAGTTCTTACATACTCCATATCTCTTAGTGTATGTGATGTAGCTTGGCACCCAACGGGCTGGCAACTCAACCTATCGATTGGGTTAAATCGATCATTGATTAATTAATCTATGTGTGGATATAGATAATTAATTAAGTTTGACCAATAAGGTGTTATTTGGTCGATAGAGTTATTAACTAGTGAGATATATGGACCTAGAGGGTCACACACATAAGGTCTATAGATGTTGGTAGATATAGACATAATTATGAGGGTTTTTATGAAAAAACCTCATACCAAATGTCTATAAATAGGGGGAGAACGACCACAAATGAAGGTGCCCATGCAAGCCTTGTGAGAATTCTCTCCTTTCTTCTCTTTCTCTCTTGGTGAAGAGCTTTGAAGAGGGGATCCAACCATCCGGAGACCGTGTGGATACCGCTAGAGGCTAGACACTTGAATAGCTTCAAGACCTCCTTCAAGGAAACCCTGTAATTATATTTTTCTCATTCATACTAGATGATATGATCATCTGTTCTTGGTAGCTTAGTATTTTGAATATCTAATTCAATAAATTCTGCTGCATTTGATGTTTTGATCAAAATATCAGATAGTTATCGACCTCAGAACCCAACACTTATCATCTAGTACAAGTTAAAATCCATACTTTTGGGGGATTATTTAAGGAGTTCTCGAAGCTTTTCAAGTTTCTAGTCACATTATCGATACAAAATTCGATCTCTTCTTTAACACTCTTCGGTGAGAGAGAAAGAAAAGAAAGGAGAGAGCTTCCACAAGGTTTACATGGGCACCTTAAACATTAGGTATGTAAAATTTTTACAAAAACCTTTAGAATTATATTTTTATCTACCAACATCCATATATCTTATATATGTGACCCTTCGAGTCTATATATTTTGATAATTAATAACTCCAGAGACCCAATAATACTTGTTGGTCAACCTTTTAAATTACACACACACACACCGATATCTATATATATATATATATTAGTTCCCCCAATGGTAGGACTCATGATGGGACCAAAGTTATTATCAGTCAATTCTCCCAAAACAAGTCTCCCTCCCTCTCCAAAATGGGTTCATAGTATCACAATTCTACATGGGGAATGATCAAATCATGATTGTCCAGATGGATTGATGATGATCATGATCTGATCACAACGATGGTCTGATTATCTAGTGATTGATGCCTGCTGATATGACCAAGTATATGATAATTGATTGTGATCTATGTCATAGACGATCAATGATTTGACAACAAACTAAAATAGATAGAAAAGGTTTTAAAAAATTAATAAAAATAGCCCACTATATGATCGATGATCGGATTGTTACTTGAGGGAGTGATTTTGATGGATGGCAGAATTGATCACTCCCTTCATGGATCTGTTGGCTTTGATCTCCGATCAAAAGTCAAACTTAAGATGATCAAAGATTGATTCAACACGTTTGATCAGGACGATGCGATCAAGTCGACCAGATCAATGATCTCCGTTCCCGAGATCGAGTCCACGACAGCTTTTTCTGCTTTGCTCTGCTCTCATTGGTGTTTCCGTACAAACATCCCTATCTACACTAAAACCAGTCAAATTCATGCAGTCTCCTATCAACTGCCGGATCTAATGAACTTAATTGTGGGGCTACCTCACAGGTCTGTATGACGACCGAATGCCCTACTTTGAAGCAGACGCCGTGTCCGTTCGGCAGTTCGTGGAGGAAGAGGGCAATAGAACGGAGGTCTTACCCATTTCTCACCGAGGTTTGAAATCCCTGAAGATCCCATCTAATCGGCCGCAATTTCCGATTGATGGCCACTTCTGCTGCTTCTGGTCGATGGATCGGTTGCAGGAGAAATTGGGCAAGATTTCTTCCTCTATTTGCGCTGATCGTGGTTTCTGGGGAGATCTGGTTCCTCGGGTGGCTTGATCTGGCGAAGAACGCTGCTATGCTTCAAAGTTGGAGTTCTTACCACACGTTATTGTCACCAGTTTCTCCCTACCATTGGTCCGAGTTGACGATGGATGATGAAGATTGTAGGAAGTGGCTAGAAAAAGTGGATTCTGTCGAGTACAAGAGAGATTTTCGTGTCGAACCAGTTTTGGTTGATGATAGTAAACAGGTTGTTCTTTTTTCTTCACTCATTGAGATAATCTTTCTCCTTTCTGACGTACGTTAAGCTTGAGTACGTATTTTTAAATGCTTTTCATCGAAGTGAACATCAACGAGTTAAATAAAATTTCACCATTTTATTCAGCCATGTTGAATAAAATCTTCAAATCAAACCAAAGTTTTGATATCATTCTTAAAACTTAGGGATCCTGATTATTCAAAGGTAATGCTCCCTTGTCTTCGCTGCTTTGATCTGTGGTAGTGTCTTTATCCTATTTTTAGTTGTACCACCAATTATTCATGCATTCAAAGATTGTTTTTAGCATTCATGCGCATATTTCCCCGATGGTTTAGAGTTTTTTCTGCTTTATTTGCAATTTAAAATGATTTGGACGGTCGTAGGTCTGAAAGAACATTTATATTCTATTGAAGGACTCATAAATTAGTACTCCTTCCTTCAATCTATGTTTGTATGAGAACCGATGATACCTAGTAGGGTAAAGCACCAATATTCATGCCTCTAAAGATTTTTTATTCTTTACCACATTTCCCATGCGGTTAAACTTTTTTTCCGCTTTTTTTGCAATGTAAATTGATATTCTGGAAGAACATTCATCAATTATCGATAAAATTCAAAGATTAATCTATGAATCTTTTTGGGGAAATGATAGAAATTAAATATGAGGTTATGGTCTGTCGCCTTTTATTTCAGAAGCTGAGCTCATGCGCTGTGAGCTGTAAATTTGGATCATTGCCTAGCAGGACACCTGATGCCACAGTTGGTTTCTCTCACCATCCATCTACCATCTCCGTTCTTCGATCCATGGAATCATCCCATTATTACCCAGAGAACAACATTGATAATGCTCGAGGGTGGGTAAGCACGCATAAATGACCTTTTCAATTAAGTTATCGATATGGTTCAAATCAAGAATGTCAAGAAATGTAACAGAATTCAAATTTTAAAACCGTATCTTTGAGAACACTGTATTGGTTCTATTGACTTTTGATTCTCGTGGAACAGATGGATTACACCAGTAGGATAACAGTTAGGATCTTCCCAAGTTACCTTGCCGACTGCCGCCTCGCTTCTTGATACAGTCCTCCCTCTTCTCCAACCATTGTCTCTTCCTTCCCTCGGACTTGGCCTTCTCCCCTCTCATTTATCACCTTCTGCCACCTACTCCTCTGCCAGCTCACCACTTGGGGTTCCTTATTAAGTCCTTGGACCCCACGTTACCTTTTTCAGGCATCTTTGAATGACTCGGCTGGGACTCAGCCCTTTCATTTATTTCCTCCACGCCGGGCTTTCCTCATTTATTCTTCCTTCTTAAGTAGCTAAGCATAGGGATCGTTTCAGTTATGTGTCTTATTTTCTGCCTTTCAGGCCTTTTAGGAAACTCTGAATGTAATTTAATCCAAGGAGGCTTAAAATCTGTTTCTTGTGACGCATGAGACGAATGGTGATAATAGATGATGAGGAAAACCACTTTCATCATCCTGCATTTCTCATGTGATTTTGTTCTCATACCTTCTCATAGTGAACTTGTGATGAGATCCTCCTTATCTAGAAACCTCTTAACTGTATTTAAGAATGCACAGCACAGGACATCAGATGAAAGCTATAAATAAAAATAAGAGAAGCAGAATTGTTTATTCAGTTTGAGGGAGAGAAATCAGAAATCAAATCTCCAACTGTTGTCACGATAATTTCCTATACATATCTTTTGCATACTCCCTCTATTAGGGCCAGAGGACAAGGTTGCCACTGAGGAGGGCTACGATTGGGGAGTTTCACCAACCTCCGGTGATCTTCCCTTTTTTATTAAAAAAATGGGTGCTATGATTATAGTTGAATATCTGTTAGCCTTGACTCTGATTTTCTGTCCTCTGACTTGGGGGAACCTCACGTCTTGAAACTATTCCATCACGACACCTATTTGAGGGGCCCTTTAAACATGAAATGCATCCCTCTCAAGCCCTAAGTTTGTCTTCAATGTGACAGGGGTCCTTCCTTTGCAATCCTTCATCTTCCCCAAGCTTAAAATGTTTCTGTTGTAATGTTCACTAGACTAATAAATTAGATAACAACTAGATTAAAATATATCGGTAACTAAAAATATCATATTACAACACTCCCCTTCAAGCTGAATTATGAGCATCTTTCACTTTCAGATTGACTTGGAAACTTGCGAATAGATTGACTTGGTCTGGGTAGCTGAGAAACTCGCGAATAGATTGACAAAAGAGATGAATATAATAATTACTCCATGTTCTTTCTCGATAAGGACTTGCCGCCTTGTCTTTCACCTGCAAGATCAATTTTCCTACCATCTCCAGGTGAATTAGGGTTCTCCCTCTCCATCTGAGTTCTTTCTCATCGTGGATTCTGCCTTAAGGACTGCCATACCAAGATGCATTTCCTCCTAACCTGGAGGTCAATTCAATACTTCCCCAAGTTCTTTCTCATCATGGATTTTGCCAAAATATGCTTCTTCCACACATGAGATGAATTTCCTAACAAACTGAAGGCTCTTTCTATGATTCATCCTAGCTCTTTCTTGCCGTGAATTTTACCAAGTAGGTCTTCCATATCTGAGATTACACAGGCCAGTCACTAATGAAATCCATTATATCTTCCTTAGATATCCATCAGGATGCGTCAACATGATCTACTGAATAATTGCATATATGTTTCCCTTTGTGTCATTCAGGAAAGGCTATGGAATTGTAATGACAACTAGTCTCTTGTCGGATGTGCCTGTCGGTTATTTCTCATGGGCCGAGTACGATATCATGGCGCCTCTTCAGCCAAAAACTGCGGATGCGCTTGCTGCTGCATTCATATCTAACTGTGGAGCACGTAACTTCCGCTTGCAAGCTCTTGAGATGCTTGAAAAGTCAAATATCAAGATTCATTCTTATGGTGCTTGCCACCGCAACCATGATGGTAAAGGTATGATGGGAAAACAATGCTGTATTACTTGTTGTGAACTTAATAGTTTTAGTTATCAGCCATAGAAATACATAGGCCATCTAAATCTAGGTTATCTTCACCAAAAAAATACTATTTATCACCCACGAAAGGGAGATATCAACTCATAGTTCTATTGTTCATGACTTAAAAATACTTTTATTGTAGTTAAACTGGTTTTAATGGAAGTCACAATCACAGTATTAAAACTGCATTTGTTGTTCACTTTTTACATAGTTTGATGCAAAATCATCACCCAAGGATGGCTACTCATACCATTTCGTTCTTGATGATTCATTAAATGGATTCTCTGCGTAAGTGTGATACAAAGCCCTCGAGGGAAGTATCAGGAATTGTAATTGGCAGTGAAGAACTCAGAAATCCTTGGATTTCTTTGGTTTTTTCTCTTTCAGAAAATTGTTGAAAATGTTTATTACAAGCTTTTATGGAGGGAAAGATCTAGATCAAAGGTGCTTATCTTTCTTGGGATAGCTGAATTTTGCAGCAAGAAGGTAACTTGATCTTGGAGTAGTTATTTGATGATGGCACATCTCACTAGGGATGTGCAATTAAGATATCGTGCACTTTGTCATGAATTGTCTACAGTTATGATGCTTCTCCAAACTTCTGTTCCAGAGGGAGAAATAAGAAGGATCAAAGAGTTCCAGAAGAACATTTTGACAGGAAAGATATATGGGACCATGTGACCTGTCATGGGTCCTTTAAAGGAAAGGCATCAGTGTCAGGGGTATGGTATTGCATAATTTTGAACTTTGAAGGCTATATATAAATAGAGGGAATAAGTACAGTGGCTGCTTTAGGAAGGTTAATTTTCTAGTTCTTGGATCTGAGTATCCGCCGGCTGTAAGGATTCTGATTGAAATTGGAGTAGATCAGAGTTGAACTATGATGAAAAAGAGGGAGGGGAACACCCAACACGGTGCCCCCTTTTTCATTAAGGCAATGAAAATTTACACAAGACCAAAGTCAGGGGATTGCAATCGAAGGGCCGACGCCACCTCGATGCCAGGAATGGATGAGACCCCTCGCGGCATAGATGATGGCGTCGCCGGACGGGGAAGCACCCCTGAAAATAACCTCATTCCTGTGGGTCCAGATTGCCCACAGCACGGCGAAGATGCATCTCCAGTCAGCCTCCCGCCTGAAGAAACCGGCCGTCACCGAAGACCAGAATGCCTCGGCCGATGTGGTATCCAGACGAGCCACAGCAACAGAATGCCATGACTCCTACGCTAGGGAGCATCGGAAGAAAAGGTGGTCGCAATCCTCAGCGCCCTGATTGTAAAGGGGGCAGCTCAGCGGGCTATCTGGATACATATGCTGACGAAAAACCCGTGTCATAAGATGCCTCCGAAGAAGAAGCCACGTGAATAGACGAATCTTCAAAGGAAGCCGCCGCTTCCATATCCACTGGCATCGCCGACGGGTTAAGGCATCTTCTAGGGCCGACTGCCCACGTAAGGATTTGTACGCTGCCTTTGCCGAAAAAAATACCGCCCCGCGCCAGATCCATGCATCGTTTCCCTCCCCGGAAAGTCGCATGTTTGCGAGCCGTGCCTGCAAACTCAAAAGATCATCCACCTGCTGATCTGAAAGGGCCATGGGCAAGGGCTGGAGACCAGGCACACGTCCATGCTGATTGGACAGTAGAGAGCGGGTCTGGGGCAAGGGCATAGAGCCTAGGGAGGCCGTCAGCCAAACGTCCCAAATCGGACCAGTTGTCTTCCCAGAACCTGAAAATGGCCCCATTTCCTCACTGAGGTCGAAAAAATTGCTGCACTAGTGGAAATGTCCCTCGGAGGCCAACCATAAAGGGGGAATCTCCGCGCTGGGGTGTTGCCCACAGACTCCAATCAAGGGTGGATCCATACATCTCGTGGAGGAGATGCGATAATATATCATCATCAGGCTTCATCACCCGTGCGATCCACTTGCACATCAGAGCTAAATTATTATGGTGCAGGTGATGTATGCCAAGACCGCCATTGGAGAGAGGTCGGCAGACTGAATCCCATGCAATTAGAGCTCCCCCTCGCACCGTATCTGTCCCATGCCAAAAGAACTGCCGCATAGTGCTCTCTAGACGCCGCCGCACTCCTGCCGGCATTTGGAATACCGACATGAAGAACGTCGGGAGTGCAAAGAGGACTGACTTCACCAAAATTAGACAGCCGCCCCGGGAGAGCAATCTCCCGCGCCATCCACCCAGACGTGACTCCACCTTTGCCATCACGGGCTGCCAATCTTGTGTCCGAAGACGGCGATCGGTTAACGGCATGCCCAGGTATCGAATGGGAAGTGTCCCGATCGAGTGTTGCTAGGATCTCGGCGCAGCCGGGATAGCTCTTCGGCAGCGAGTCCAAAGCCGACAATGGTGGACTTGGCTCGATTCAGTTGAAGTCCAGAGAAATCGGTGAAAACCTCCATCATTAGAGATAGGGTGCGGGCCGTGATTTCCGATCCTTGGATAAAGTGTGGTGTCGTCCGCATACTGCAAAAGAGGTATGCCCCCGACGATACTTGTCGTCTGAAAACCCAATAGATGACCCCTCGAGCATAGTCGTGTTGTGCAAAAGGCCAATGTATCCACAGCCAGAATGAATAATAGAGGGGAAAGCGGACATCCCTGCCGAATCCCACGTTGCGGCTGAAACCATCCTCCTTGGGAGTCGACCATTCACTAAGACAGAACATGAGGACGTAGACACACGAGTTTCATTCAAATCTCCGGAAATCCCCGTCGCCTGAGAACATTCCATAGATATCACCAGTCAATGGAATCATATGCTTTGGTGAAATCCACCTTCCATAGGAAGCCGGAGGTACCCGACCGCCGCCATGCTGCCACGATCTCCTCCGCCATAACAATGCTATAAATCATTTGTCGTCCCGGAATAAATGCAGATTGCAGAGGGCATATCAAGCTGTCCAGCACATCTCAGAGCTGATTAGCCAACACCTTGGCAATGATAAGGTAGATGGAATTGGACAATGCAATAGGTCGGAAGTCGCCGATCGATTCAGCTCCAGGGATCTTTGGGAGAAGGACAATATACACCTTATTCAGTCGTTCCATCTAGCATTGGCCAGTATAGAAGTTGTCCATCAAATGCCTTAACTCAGGAGCGATCGTATCCCAATAGTTCTTATAAAAGAAAATTGGGATTTTGTCCGGGCCCGGCGCCCCTTCACTATTCAGTCCCCAAACAACAGCTTTGACATCGTCAATAGAGAACGGCCTGGAAAGTTGGGACTTTTGTGAGGACGTTACAGTCGTGGCCGTTGTAGGCGTCTATTTCCAGCGATTGGGTAGTCCCCGACGATAGAATTCTCGATAGTGATCAGATAGTGCTTGCCCCACGAGTGCTTGGTCCACTGTTGTATGGCTTTGATTGATTGACTTTGTTGCCCGGCTGAGATTGCTAAAGTTACATGAATCCATTGCAAATGTCACTTGCTCCATTAGGGTTTCAATGTAGGCCACAGTCTGTGGATCTAACTTCTAGAAAGGGTCTACGACTCTGTCGTGCAGGTCCATTAATTTTGATCTCGCTTGTAAGATTTATAAAAACAGGAAATATCAAATAGGGGATCCCTAGCGTTACACTGATACAATTCTGGGCGATTCCATCTTTTCTTTGAGTGTCCTTTTGCTCGGGAGATCTGGAATAGACCAAATATCTCTGGGTGCATGTCACCTCTGATGGGGCTCTCTCAGGGGTGGAGTATTCAGTAGGGAGGCGGTGTGGGGAAGGATCCTTGTGGTGGTATGGGCAATCTGGCTGCAAAGTATTGAGGTTGTTTTCAAGGGGCAGATGGTGTCTGCAGATGGAGTAGAGCACACTGTGGGGGGTTTTGTTGCAAATTGGTGTAGATTGGGAGGGGAGCCAGTATAGACAAACGTGTAAATAACTGCATCTATAAAAGTAGTATTGGGAGTTTACCAATCTCGGGTAACCTTCCCTTTCCGATTAAAAAAAAACAATTCTGTGTGATTCACTTTTTTAATATGTTTTTTTGCACGGAACAGTGGACAAGGTGCAAACTTTGAAGCAGTACAAGTTCAGTTTAGCTTTTGAGAACTCGAACGAGGATGACTACGTAACTGAGAAGTTCTTTCAATCTCTTGTCGCCGGCAAGTAGATATTCATGCTTTATAGCCATGGCGAATGCCATTTTAACTTGTCTTCCGAGTTTTCAGGGACCATTCCTGTCGTCGTGGGGGCTCCCAACATTCAAAATTTTGCGCCATCTTCCAATTCATTTCTACACATCAAGGAGCTGAATGACATCAGCACTGTGGCAAAGAGAATGGAATTTCTTGCTTCAAATCCAGAAGCATTTAACCAATCACTAAGGTTCCTTTTCTGACCTTTTTTTCCACAAAATCCTTCTGATCAAGTAAACTGAAATCAGGTCAATTTGAATTATGCCGCAGGTGGAAGTTTGAAGGCCCTTCCAATTCCTTCAAAGCCCTAGTGGACATGGCGGCTGTTCACTCTTCCTGCCGCCTCTGCATACACATCGCCACCAAGATCAGAGAGAAGGAAGAGAAAAACCCTAATTCCAAGAGGCGCCCTTGCAAGTGCACTCGCAAGTGGTCGACTCTATATCACTTATATGCCCGGGAAAGAGGCACCTTTGAATTCTCATCAATCTTCCTGAGGTCAGTGGCAGTCTCTATCACCTCAACAAGTTGTTTTGATTAATCACTGATATCTGCATTCTTTACAAAAGATCCGACAATCTTACCCTGAAAGCTCTGGAGTCAACAGTTCTTGAGAAATTCAGCTCTTCACAGCACGAGCCGATTTGGAAGAAGGAGAGGCCGCAGAGTTTGAGAGGAGGGAGCGAGCTGAATCTCTACAGAATTTATCCAGTGGGTATTACCCAGAGAGAAGCTCTCTTCTCTTTTCATTTCAACAATGATCGAGAACTTCAACTCTACATAGAATCTCACCCATGTGCCAAGTTTGAAGTAATTTTTGTTTGAACCCTGGAGTCAATTTTTCAAGGTTCTACCCTTCAAGGCTATGAATTCCGCCAATTAAGTTTTCTACCCATGAAATTATCGATCGTGATTCAAACCCAGTTGATAATCTCATTTTTCATCTGGATCAAACTACTAATTTCAACTTATTTTTGTTTGAACCCCGGAGTAAATTTCAGCAAGGTTGTGAATTTTGATAATTAAATTTTCTAACTATAAAATTATCAATCATGCTTCAAGTCCAGATGATAATCTCATTTTTGATCTGAATTAAACCAATTTGAGCAGAATCATTTAAAAGATGAACTAGATGAACTCTTTAAAGAAGATTGAAAATATGCATAACTGAAAATACAAGAAAATAAGAGAAGATTTTCACTGGGATTTCAGTAGCAGTTCTTCAGGCTGGTCGTTTTTAAGGTTTCCCCTTTTCTGAAATGACTTATGCCTCTTTCCGGTGCTCAGGAAACGCAACACTTCTGGCTTAGAGTAAAACCGAAGGCCGGTGGACGGATCTAAGTAGCGCTGGATGAGAGAGAAATACCATCTATTTTTAGAATCTATGAAAATATGAAATTTTCTAAAACTCCTCAATTTATCAACGACTCAATCAAAGATCCAAAAACGGAAATAAAGGAGTCAGTTTATCAACCTTGTACATGCATAATCCTGTGCCCATTTTGCGAGGGTTAATCTCTACTATCCATCCAGTTGGCAGCCACGGTGGCAGACTCTGATTTTGCAATACTTCCTGAAATAAAATAAAGGATTGTAAATTTTCTCGCCAGAAAGCGAAAAATCAACGAATTAAGATTGCCTAGAATTTCCATGCTTACATAATTAAGGTAATGCAGGACCTCCTCTCTTGTGCTGAATTCGCGCCTCGTCACTGGACATACGAAGTACTGAAATTTAAAAATACAAAATTTGACACCCCTGTTTTAATAGATCTCGATTCGAAGTGCCAACTAAAATATCTGTCTTCTTGAAGATTGCGCATGAACCGGTTTGAAATCAAATCCATTGTTCAGGATTTAACGTTTGATCTTCAGTGCCACTCGGAAACAAAAGAAAAAGGGAAAACAGAAATTACGCGTTCACTCCTTCCTTCCCTGGAAGGACTAGTTTAAAATTACGATATAGACAAAACTAAATCGAAAATTCACGATTTAGCTTATGATATTCCATGCCGCGAGGAAACAAAATAAAAAAAGGAAAGCGGAAGTTACGCGGTCGTTTATCGCTTTCCTGGACCGACTAGTTTTCATGGACCAGCCGTCGGGAAGCCAATCAGGAAGCGCGGACGATTTGGCGCGGTTGGTGCTCATCTGGGTGGCGCTGTGATTAGCCTGTCACGTTTCGAAAATTTGAATAGTTGAAGTCCGTTGGGAGACGTAGATCAGAGCTAAAATACTAAAAGACCATCGCCGCTGCGTTCTTTTTATTTAGAAAAGGGTTAATTGCCCCATCTATCCCAACCTTTTAAAGTTTTCCCCATCTATCCACGTCTGCGGGGAGAGAGAGAGAACTTATATCCCTCTCTCTCCCGCCTCCCTCCCTCCATCTCTCCCCCTCCCTCCCTCTCTCTCCCGGTCTCCCTCCCTCGCTCGCTCCCGCGTCCCGCCCTCCCCCCCCCCTCCCTCTCTCTCTCCCTCCCTCCCTCTCTCTCCCGCCCTCCCTCCCTCCCTCCCGGCCTCTCTCCCTCCCTCCCTCCCTCTCTCTCCCGCCCTAGAACGACGATGGTTAGATTTACAGGGAAAATTTAGGACAGCACAGACGGCTGATAGAAACCCCAGCATGGGAAGGATTAGCGATCGATCGCCGACGAGAGGACGGTGAAGAAGTAGGGAGACGGAGAAAGGGAGCTTACCAGATATCGCGACCCAAGTATAAGATAAAGGAAAGAGAAGGAGAAGACCCGAGAGGAGAAGATGGGACTGGGAAGCCATTTTTAGCAAGAAGGAGGCGCTGCAGATACCCGCCGAATCGCCGGGCACACAGAGTCCATAAATAGACGAGAGGAGGTGCAGTTCATCGTTCTCGTTATCTGGAAAGTTGTGTGTGTGTGTGTGTGTGTGTGAGAGAGAGAGAGAGAGAGAGAGCGCATACATCGATGAAAAGGGCTGAATCTTGACGTGGCTCTCTGAGACATTACAGCCTTTATAGCTCCACGTTTAAGTATTCTCTGTTTTGCATGCCGATCATCACGGATCCGATCCAGGTTCCTTGAAGCTGTTATAAACAAAGTCCTCTCTTTCGCACATGGGTGTCCTCGTTCTTGTACACCTATGTGGTGCCCATGGGAGATAGACTTGAGGAGCTGGATTGGAGCTGGTGGTGTTGACGGAAGCGGAAGAGTGCCGGCGGAAGCTCCAGCCTTGGCAGCATTCTAGAGAGAGGCGGAGAGCAGTGCCCAGGCCGAGCATGATGAGCACGCCTGTCATTGTGAATTATGAGAGTTATTGCCTGCTATGGCGATGGAAAGACCGACGGGACAATGAGAGTAAAACAAATCAGTTACAGTCTTTAATTTTGATGGAATATTAAAGGGAGAGAGTGAGGGCCTTCGACTGTGGTATGCTGGCGACGCCCGGCATTTTGCACTGATTGCCACGAGCGTTGTGAGGGAGAGAGAGGCCGCATCGGGAGAAGAGAAGCTACGAAGTCGTGACTCAGACTCTCGCCATTAGCGATCAATGCGGTCGCTTCAACGAGTAAAATCCCTCGATCTCAACCATCACTGTTTCTAATTTTCTCTCTCTATCCAATGTGCAGACTCCACGTTTCCAATTCTCGTCTAACTAGCTATCTTATCCACTTCCTCATTGCGCTCTCTCTATCTATCCCTCTATCCACGACAATCGATGTCACTCTCTCTGTCAAGATTCCAGGTGTCTCTTCTTTTTTCTACAATGATTGCTGTGGGTCAGAGTCTTCTCTCTCTTCCTTTGTTCCTCTCTCACCAGACATTCTCATGTCTCTATCTGTTCTTGCTTCCGGTGATTCATGCGATTCCCTCTTAGGAAGAGAAAATATTGATAGAAACCGCATCGGAATCGAACTGAATGAAAGGGAGATGCTTCCTAAACTCGATAAAAGCACAACCGCCTGCATCTCTTCGTTAAAATGTCAAAGAACTCTGTTTCTAATTTTTTCCACGAAAACCAGAAGAGCCGTGAAAATTTGTAATTCCAAGCCTCATCTAAAACCCTAAATCACGTTGACATTTAATGCACCTACTGATCTACAGGAGTTCGTTCCCGCATTTATTCGTTGACCCCACCCATTAGCGGAAGGCCAGGTCCTTTATTCGCGGGAAGGTATCTTAAAACGTGAGCCTAATTCCAGATCATTTGAATGATCTCTCACAGACACTTGTCCCTTCCTCATCATCCAAAATATCACAAACATGGAAATAATAGAGTATTGACTATAAAAAGCACTGAGCGAGGGAGGGAGGGAGGGAGGCCGCGAGAGAGAGGGAGGGAGGGAGGGAGAGAGAGGGAGGGAGGGAGGGAAGGCGGGGAGGCACGACGGCAAGCGCTATACGGCGACGGCAACCCTAATCCCATGGCGGATTCTGCCAACCTCGCCGATTACGCCATCTTTCACGCGTTAAATGCAGCGACGTCGAGCCAGGAGCAGGTCCAGCGCCAGAAGATAGCGGAGAACGTTGATGGGGATGCTCCAGCTCAGCGGCAGTTACGGGAGGGTCGACGTCCTCCTGTCGTTTCGTCGAGCACTTTACTTTCTATTTCTGTTTCAGGTAGTAGCGAAGAAATCTGGAGCGTACGATGAGGAGAGTAATAACAGCGGTGAGGACACGTCACGCGCGTTGAGAACGGCCTGCGGTGGCCGTTGGAAATGTCTCCGTCTCTCTCCTCTTCTTATTGGTTGGGTGTAGAGCGGAGCGGAAATACTTTCCGCGATTTGATTAAAGTTTGTTTGTTCTATCCTCGATCTCTCTTCCCAATCTCTCAATTCGACGCGTGAATTTAAGTACGTGGATTTTATATCCTTCAAACGTGAGCTTGTCGAATTCATCCGGATTTGAGAGCTGATCCTCCGAGGCCGACGATAACGCCGCTGCAGTGGGATGTAGAGATCGTCGGAGCGGAGAGGCGAGTGACGCGGATGGATCAAAGAGGAGGAGGAAGAGCTGGAGAGCGAAGATGAGAGAGCTTGTGGACCAGCAGCTGGAGCGGTGCATGGCGGTGCAGGAAGCTTGGCTAGAGAAGATGCTGACTACGCTGGAGACCAAACAGAAGGAGAGGATATCGAGAGACGAAGAACGTCGGAAAAGAGAAGCCGCGAGCTTCGAGGAAGAGCACAGATTCTGGGCGAAAGAGCGGGCGTGGATCGAAGCTCGGGACGTCGCCCTCGTGGAGGCCTTGGAGAGACTCTGCGGACTGGAACAGAGAGAGGGAGGGAGGGAGGGAGGGAGGGAGGCCGGGAGAGAGAGGGACGAATATTCAGATAATTAGGCAAAACGAGCTTTCTAGCAAGACTAGGAGAGCAAGAGAAAAAAAATTTGTGGACGGAATTTAGAGAGATAAATTTGTGTGTAACATGAGAGAAAAACAAAGGCCAAAACCTACTTATCTACCTAAATAAGTGGAAAATCAAGTATTATACAAGGTTTGAAAATCTCTACTCCATATGTACAAAGCTCATGTTTTCTGCTTCTTCTGCTTCAATTCTCTTCGCTTTAGCTCACCTCATTGGGGCTTTCCTGGTAGCAGCGGCTTTGGGCCTGACCATGACGAGCACCGCCCCTCCTGTCCACATGCTTGGCCAACTCCAGCTCTTCTTCTCCTTGGAAGAAAAATTAAATTATTTTGCAAATGGAATATACGTAATGCTTCTTCGGAAAGAGAAAAGGGTCCTTTTCGAAGGCATCAAGAGCTTCATCAAATGCCCTTAGATCTCTCAACATTGAGCTCATGTAGGCTTCTTCAACAGTGCTCACAAATATGGACAATAAAACCACACTCATTTAGTTCTTCGCCTTTGACGAGACGAGACCGCGAGGTCGTCGATTTCATGCGGTATCGCGTCAAAAATTATTCTAAACTTACCAATTTTAGGAAATTCACTCGAATTGAAGGGTATAATGGTAAATATGGGTTGAATTCACAGGGAATTAAGGAATTTCTTGACATAATCTTCAAATTTGATCAAATCGGACAAGAAATTGGTGGTAGAAATTGGGGGAAATAGTATTTTAAGAAAGAAGACTTCAAATTGATTCCACGGAATCAAGAATCATTGAATTTGGATTTGATTTCGCGGAGAAATCAAATTTCAAAGTGGAGAGAAATTTTCGGACCGAAGAAATCGCGATTTTGAGCTAAATTCTATGAAATTGATCTCTAAATCCTAATCTAAACGAAAATTAAACTTAAATAGGAAGATAATCTAGGTAAAACCGCTTCCACTAAATCCGTTTAGCGATCAAATCATCGCGATTAAACCAATTAATCACGAAGAACACCAAGAATGTCACGACGAGCTTCAAGCGGCAATTTCTCCCTCGATTCTCCACCAAATCTTGACTTCAACCCCTCCGTGGATGCAGAAATGAAAGAGGAAGAGGAAGGAATCAAGAGAAAACGAGAAGAACGGTGTCTAAACAGCTCAATTAGCTTGAGATTCAACTCAGATACATACAACGACGAAGAACATCTCTTTATATAGGGCTATTGATCGTAACCGTCCGATCAAAACGATCGGCGGTTACGATGAAACGGTCCATCGTGGACCGTTTCGATTAAGTCGTGGCCATCAGATCGTGATGGACGGCCACGATTTGATCCGTAGATAAGCGTTTTAAAAACGCTAAACATCGCGTCCCTTGATTCTTGATCCGACGGTCCGGATGTCTCCCGCGAGATTTGATCTGGACCGTTATAACGCCTCTAATCAAGCATGTGCGTTGATCTTTATCGGTGGACCGCGCGTCCATTTGATCGACGCGTGTCGATCGATCGTCCACGAGATCCGGCGCTCCTCATTAAGCCACGTCACCTGCATTTATAAAAGGCCGTGTGGATTAGTCCCACACGGAAATAAAAAGGGAGAATCTTCGAGTTTATAAGACCCGGCGATCTCTAAGGTTAATAACCCTTCCCTATAGGGAAGGCTGAAGACCCTTATTATATAGATTAAATAAATAAATATATTATATATAATGTCGTGTGGGCCCGCGTGGCGCTGCCACGTGGCCCGGAGTGCCACGTCGCATCCATGTGGCCCCGCACGGTAAAAACCGCTTTTTGCATTTTTTAATATTAATTTTAATCAATTTAAATAGAAAATAAGTTCACAAAAAATCCGAAAAAAATCCCTAAAAATATAAAATTCATAACTTTTAATATATAACTCCGAATTAATCCAAATTTCTTTCATTTCATCTGAAATTTAATTATCTATTATTCTAAAAATTCAAATTTAATAAATAATACGAGTTAAAATTTTTATTTCAAAAATACATTCATTTATTAAGATTTTAAACTTTAGAAAAATGAAATAAATGTTTTAAAAATGATTTCTCTTCTTATTTTAACTTTAAAAACATTTATAATCTGAAGAAAAAGGTGGGTTATCAATTTATTAAACTCTAATATATCAACATTAACCCTAAATTAGAGTATTTTGAGATTATAATGACTTTTTCATAGAATAATAGAAAATACATATAAGTATGATAACATGCATGGAAATGAAATCATTTATACTTTAATATGCATGAAAAATCATATTTTATGATGTAAATATAGCATGTTATCAGCTTTCTTTCTCCAGTTTCGTCTTCTGACGGAGAAGCTCTAGCAAAAACTCCATTTTATATCTACCCAAGAGTTTAGAGTCACAATCTTTACATTATCTAGCGCCCTTTGCCATTCTCCCTCTCAGCCATTATCGGTCGCACATTTCGAGAGTCTGAAAACGGACTATCTCATCTCCATGCAAGCAAATAATGCCCCGAATGAATCATCCCATACAGTTAGAACATCTTGTGCCTTACCTCCTCAAATAGCAAGGCTCCCTCTTCTCTCCTTGTAGACACCAAATCTCTTGGAAGGCTAAGATCCTGACCTTTTCTAGCTTGCGGCAAAAACAGAAAAGAGAGCTTCAATGCAACTAGCTCCTTAAACTTCCTTCCTTGAAGTTCAAGTACAACGAGAGTCTTGCAGTACGTATATAGACATGGGAAGAATTATCTAGAGATTATGTGAGAGAGAGCATCAAGAATCGCCTTCAAATGGCATTCCCTCAATGTCATTTCTGTTGGGTGATTTCCCCTCACTCGGGACGGCTGGCCTGTGGCGCAGTTGTGACGCACGAGGGACAGCGCCCATTGAGCTCAGGAGGCGTGCACTCAGCAAGTACTATAGTAACTACCGCTACAGGAGGGAGGGCGGGAGAGAGAGGGAGGGAGGGAGGGAGGCGGGAGAGAGAGGGATATAAGTTCTCTCTCTCTCCCCGTAGACGTAGCTGCCACGAGGATTCGCCTAATTCCGGCGGCTGACGTGGACACAACGCGGGCGCCAACTGGACTTAATTTAGAGACATGTCAGCGGCTGGGATAGATCGAGGAAAGAGAAAAAAGGATAGGATATATGGGGCGAAAAAAAAGGTTTGGATAGATCACGAGAAAAACTTTAAAAGGTTGGGATGGGGCAATTAACCCTAAGGGTTATTATCCAAATTTAGCACCAACTCTTATTTTCTCCAAATCTAGCACAAACCGGAATTGTTGACTCCTTCCAGATCCATGTGGCAGCCATGTCATAGAAAGATAAATCAAGAGAGAGAGAGAGAGAGAGAGAGAGAGAGAGAGAGAGAGAGAGAGAGAGAGAGGAGAGAGAGAGAGAGAGAGAGAGAGGCCGGGAGAGGGAGACGAGAGGGATGGTGAGGGAGGGCGAGGGAGGGCGGGAGGGAGAGGGAGTGAGAGAGAGGGAGGGAGAGCGGGAGAGAGAGGGAGAGAGCGAGGGAGGCCGGGAGAGGGGAGGGCGAGGAGGGTGGGAGAGAGAGAGGGAGGGAGAGCGGGAGAGAGAGAGGGAGGGAGGGAGAGCGGGAGAGAGAGGGAGAGAGCGAGGGAGGCCGGGAGAGGGAGGGAGGGAGGGAGAGAGAGAGAGCGAGGGAGGGAGAGAGATGAGAGGGAGGGAGGGAGCGCGAGAGAGAGGGAGGGTGAGGAGGGCGGGAGAGAGAGAAAGGGAGGGAGAGCGGGAGAGAGAGAGGGAGGGAGAGCGGGAGAGAGAGAGGGAGAGAGAGGGAGGGAGGGAGAGCGGGAGAGAGAGGGAGAGAGAGAGAGAGCGAGGGAGGCCGGGAGAGGGAGGGAGGGTGGGAGAGAGAGAGAGCGAGGGAGAGAGAGAGATGAGAGGAAGGGAGGGAGTGCGAGAGAGAGGGAGGGTGAGGGAGGGAGAGATGCGCATTCATCAACTTGTCCCTCTCTCTCGCGCTCCCTCCCTACCTCTCATCTCCCGCGCTCCCTCCATCTCTCACTCTCTCCCACGCCCCTCCCTCCCTCTCTCTCTCTCTCCCTCCCTCCCTCTCTCCCTCTCCCTCTCCCGCCCTCCCTCCCTCCCTCTCTCCCTCTCCCTCTCCCACCCTCCCTCCCTCCCTCCCTCTCTCTCTCCCGCATATATACCCTTGACCATTTTTTTGTATCCTCCGACATCCTTTCCACGGTAAGCAGAGTAGTTCCCTACTCAACTAGAAAAGAGGCCCGAACAGAAGGATATAAAGTACATCGCGAGAGGGACAAGTTGATGAATGCGCATCATCCCTCACCACATATATCTCTCCCTTCCTCATCCTGCCCCTCTCTCCCGATTCTCTCTGTATCTCCTTCTCCCCCTCTCCCCTCTTTTTCCCAGCTCTCTCTCCCATTCTTCGGGAGAGCTCTCTCTCTCCCCCCTCTCTCACTCTCTCTCTCTCTCTCTCTCTCGCTCTTGTTCTCCTTCTCCCACCAGCTCTCTCTCATTCTCCAGCCCTTTCTCTCTCTCTTCAGCTCTCCCCGGTTCTCCCTCTCTCTCTCTCTCTCTCTCTTGTTAGCTCTCACCAAGGCGACGAGGAAAGATCGGATGATCAAGAAGACGAGATTAAGAAATGAGAGTCAGCATAAAAATGTATTTCTCAAGAAACTGAAACAGTCACACACACACATAGTACGTTCGTCAAACACTTCGAAGGGAATTTGCATAGCCCTTTTATTATTAAAAAGACGAGCAACGACTTTAACCGCCACGAAGCCTTCTTCTCGTGCGTGTTGCACTCCCTCTCCCGGCCCCCCTCGCTCTCTCCCTCTCTCTCCCGCTCTCCCTCCCTCCCTCTCTCTCTCCCTCTCTCTCCCGCCCTCCCTCGCCATCCCTCTCGTCTCCCTCTCCCGGCCTCTCTCTCTCTCTCTCTCTATCTTTCTATGACGTGGCTGCCACATGGATCTCGCTCGAAGCTACGGCGCTGACGCGCATCACCTGGCTGCCAACTGGATTTGGAAGGAGTCAACAATTGCGGCTGTGCTACATTTGGTGCTACATGTTAGACTTTTTCAAGAGTTGGTGCTAGATTTGGATAATAACCCTTATATTAATTGATTTATGACAATATTAATACAATTTTTAAATTTACATGCATTTTGGATATTTATCGTTCAGAAAATTATTTTAATGTATTTGAGAAATATATGATATGTATATGAGTCAATTTTAAATCTTGAACGTCTATTTATAGCTTTTGAATTATAAATTTCTATTCGCGATTAAGAAGTAGCATTATCTTTCCAATTAATTTAACGTATTTGACATATATATGACATGAATTGATACGGATATCTTTAAAAAATTTAAGATACATTTGTAATCTCTAATGTCTAATCGTGATAATTTAATATGAATATCTTTCAAAAGATAATTTAACATGTTCATGCTATCATATGCACCCATATATTTTTCAATCTTTGACGTCCATTTATGACTAATAAATATAAATACCTCTAGTAAATGCTCGCTCTTTCGATGCGGGTGGTTTGATTATCGCTCCACTCATTCGATCCAGAATCATGATTATCGGGTCTGTTGCCAGATCGACAATATGACGATCATCCGAGAGAGAAAAAAAACCCTGTCTCTGCACGGATGCACGTCATTCTTCTTCTTCTTCGTCTTTTCCTCCTTCAGACCTTGCAAACAAACTTCATTCGCCGTGGAGCATGATCGAACCATAATGGAATCCCCTCGTAATGGATGATGATGTCGCGAATATTATGATAATGGAACTGATGATGATCTCAAACATGAACCCAGCATCAAATTGTTCATAGAGCGTTGGTTGTGGAGGCCAAGGAGATTGTGACCAGGTTCGTACGCAGGAGATTGTGATCAATTTCATGGAGCGTTTATAAGATAAAAATTTCTTAGTTATGTGAGTAATATAACGAACTTCATCCATGAAGGAAAGGTAAAATTGGAGAGTACTCATGGATGAGCAATATCACGGTTGGGATCATGGTTGTGTCTGTCCAATCCTCGTTCATGATCCAGCATGGTTACGCTGTTGCTAGAGTTCTCTATTAGATCGGCGTGGGGCATTTTAAACTGAATAATATCATTAGATAATTTTCAACTTCGAGTAATATTTTTTTCATAATAAAGTTCGGGCAATGATAATTCGAAGAAATAGCGGAACTTACAATTCTCATTTTCAAATTACATCGATGGAAGGAAAGTACATTTTTATATGATCTGATCAGTGCATAAACTTTGGAATGACGAGTTTACGTAAATTGGAAGTCAATCTTCCCCTAATCTGCAAGATACTAGCTTGATACCCTTCACCTCGAAAATTCCCATCTCTTCCTGACCATGAAGGATGGTTGCCTTAAGAATGTTCTTTTGGCAGCGGCGGGGCCGGCCTGTGGGTAGGCGTTCTGAGAAGACGCCTGGAGTATGCGCCGATTCTCGGAACCTCCGGGATTTCTCGGAGGTTCTCTTCGTGAAGAGCAGGGGGGAACAAGTTCGAGTCCGACAAGACTCCGTCTGTCGACAAAAATGCCAGAGCGAAGAGCAAAATTGCAACGCGGGCCGCTCTTGGTGGCTTCATCGTTTTTCTCTTGAAACGCGAAGACAGCAAGGTCCATCATATAGCCGATTTTTCGACAGAAAAACGCGTCTCGATGCTGACTAGCGGGCGAGAAATTCCAGACTCTTGGTCAACAAGAATACCGGAGTTTGGACTAAGACGAAGATGGCGAATGGGAAGAGACCCCTCTTCTTCTTTGGTTGAAGATGGATCCCTATATTTATGGATGGTGATAATTCTTATAAAAATTGAAGGTCTTAAGACATCAGAAAAAGTTAAGATGATTCACCCATCAGATAATTCTCTCTATTTCAGATAATTCATCATAAATCACCACGGTCAGTGTACAAAGAACCAGTAAACCCTCCATTAAAACTGATAGAGAGAGAGGGAAGGGCAAGGTAGGTAGAGGGGGTAGGGGGAGATAGAGAGAAAGAGGGAGAGAGTTGAGAGAGAGAGACCGTGAGAAGAAAGAGAGAGACAGGGGGAGAGAGAGAAGAGAGAGAGGGAGTAAGAGAGAGAGAGAGATAGCGAGAGAGAGAAGACACATAGAGAGGAGAGAGAGAGGGAGGGAGAAGACAGAGAGCGAGAGAGAGGAGAGAGAGGGGAGAGAGAAGACAGAGAGCGAGAGAGAGGAGAGAGAAAGGGAGAGTGAAGACAGAGAGCGAGAGAGAGAGAGAGAGAAAGGGAGAGAGAAGACAGAGAGCGAGAGAGAGGAGAGAGAAAGGGAGAGTGAAGACAGAGAGCGAGAGAGAGAAGACACAGAGAAAGGAGAGAGAGAGAGAGATCTTCGGCGAAGGCTTCTAACAAGAGATCTTCGGCGATAAGGTGGATTTATCATTACCACGAAATTGACCAGGAGAGGGGGACGTCAAGGTTCCTTCATCGCGTCTGTCTTCGTCCTTTGACCAGACCTTTGGCTCACCCTGATGATGCCCACGTTTCAGCGGAAACTTCTCGCGAGTTCGAGGGAAAGAGTCACCCTGATGTTTGATGTTGCCCTAATTTTTGCTGCGAAAAGTCAAAGACGTCAAATAAAGTCTCACGTCATCAGCTGTGGCTGGTCTGGTCGGTTGTTGTGTTTGGAGGAATTCCCACCGTCAAACACCGGAGGAAGACAGATAAGAAAGAGAAAGTCAACGCAGGTATTTTAGTCATCGTCTCCTTCGAGAAGGTGAGCCTTTCCCCTTGAAGAAGAAAAGAGAAAAAGGAACAAGAAGAAGACGAAATTCCCAGGCCGATCACCGTCTTCTTTCTTTCCCGTTCTTCTCTCTTCTGCAATTAACACACTCTCTCTCTCTTCATGGGCGGATTGAGGTCATCTGAGGCCGTAGAGTCGGCGAAGAAGGCGCTGTGGGCGACCTACGTCGTCTTTGCCTTCTGTTGCGCGCTCATACTCGGCTTCTTTAAAGGTTCCACTCCCCTCTCTCTCTAAGTTTCTCTCTCTAACGCTTTCTGTGAGTTTCAGGCGTGCTGATCGGACCCATCGCGGCGCTCGTCGTCATCGTCGGAAACTTCGGCGTTCTCGTGGGACTGTTCCCCGCTCATCTCTACTGGACGATCCTCACAATCCTCGAGTAAAATCCTCCCTGCGAAATTCTCATTTGTTGTCAGCTCAGCGATTGATATTCTTCCACTGCAGAACGAAAGTGATCAGCTTGGCGTCGAAGATCGTCCTTCTACTGTCGCTCCCTATCGTCTCGGCTCTCTGGATTTCTCTGGGCTCCCTCGGGAGCGTTCTAGTGGGTCTCGGATATGGCTTCGTCTCTCCATGGATGGCCACCTTCGAAGCTTTCCGACTCGAGGGAGAGATAAACAAATTCGCCCACTGCATCGTCGTAAGCGAAGCTCCAGTTCTTCAAATTCTTTTGACGGCGAACTTGAGTTTAATTATTAAAATCCCAGGACGGAACCTGGGGAACTGTCAGAGGCAGCTGCACCGTCGTTCGTGATTTCGCGGATTTCTGCTTCCACTCGATTCCCATTTACCTGAAATGGAACTACGGAAGGCCGCTGAAGTGCCCCAGCCTGGAAAAATCAGGTTCCGAAGAGCCATCTTTTTTAATTACCGCTATAATCTCTAATTACTGGAAGAGTAAATCTATCAGGAAGTAAATAAATTATTAATCTAATTATCAATTTTTTTAGTTTAATTGTCTTAAAAATAACATTGACAATCAAAATTTCAAAGATCATCGATCAATCGACGATCACCACATCTATCAGATCGTTGAAGTGATCGAGGCCCATCGATTCAATCAGGCTCATCTGTGGTTAATCGAATGGATCGATCATGATCGAGAGTATCAATCAGTACTGGATCTCCGAAATTAGGGCACGTAATTTATAATCTTTCGTTCATGTGGTGATAGATTCGGCGACGTGCCTGCATGCATCATCGTGGGTATCGCTGGACTCTTGGTGGATCTCCCAATGTACACCATGATTGCTGTTGTGAAGAGCCCCTACTTGCTTTTCAAAGGCTGGCAGAGACTTCTCTACGACCTGATCAGCGGAAAGGGACCGTTCAGCGAGACTTCCTGCGTGCCCATTGCCGGTTTGGCCATTCTTTTCTGGCCCCTCGTCGTTCTCGGCTGCATTCTTCTGGCTATCTTCGCCGGCATCTTCTTCGGCCTTTACGGTGCAGTTATCGCGTACCAGGTCAGACCGGATAATTTTTCCCGGTTTCACCTACTCATTCCCCCTTTTACTTTTTCGATTTCCTCACAAATACGAGAATCTCTCTGATCAGGAGAGGTCCCTTCGAAGAGGACTAGCTTATGTTGTGGCTACTGTGGCGGAGTTCGACGAATACACCAATGATTGGTTGTATCTCAGAGAGGGGACGATATTTCCAAGGTTTGATTTTTCTTTGTGGGCATAAATGTTTTTATCTTCTTTTTATTGGTTTTGGTGATTGAATCAGGCCAGAGTACCGGAGGGAAAAAGCACCGGACTCCATGGAATTACCACCGAGCTCAAATTCCGGTAAAATCGGACGAATCGGCTCTGGTTCCTTGGAGCCGCCGGCATTGCTGGTGCCCAGCCTAGCTCCATCACGATCCTTGAGAGAAACTATTCAAGAAGTCAAAATGGTGCAGGTGTAATTCCACCAGAAATCATTCGCTTTACGATTACTCTTTCCTTTCCCGAGTAGCTTCCTCCACTTTCCTACGCTTGAAAGGAACACACAAGAATTGCTTGGAGGGAATGGAAGTTTGGATGGGCGGATCGCCGGACGGACGATCCGGTGATTGACCGGTTAAGCCTGCTTTTTACGCAGGATTGCAAATCGGATCGTCCATCTGATGATACGGCGATCCGGATCCCCGGGGGCCGGGGGGTTGTGGGGACGGCAAATGAGTCATCCGGTTATGTGTTGACTGACTGCGCGATAAGGGCATCGCGGCAGCACGACTGCTGCCGCGGAGGTAGTGGCGATTCTTACAGTCTCCTCTCCCCTCTCAGTCAACAATGGTTGTATCGTCCAAATTCAGACGATTGCCATGGAAGATCGCCGGATCTTAACGATCCAATGATGGACCAATCTAGATGGCCGTTCCCTAATAGCTTGGGCAGCAGTGGCCCAATCAGCAGCCGAGCGAGAACAGGTGGAATGAGCCCTCCTCATGGTGTGGATTTGAAATCACTACTTATATAGCTGTATCGGACACAATTTACTATTACAGAGATGATGATGATTGTTATTCTTCTTTGTATGTGGGATTAATGATTATCCGGTCCACCTTTCGTTTGATACAGATTTGGGATGAGATGATGATTGGCTGCGAAGAAAACGGGAAGCGACTGGTGGACGCAAAAGTGATCACGATCTCGGATCTCAGTGATTGGGTGAAGACGAAGGGAAATAAGGGGGGCGTAATTGGAATCGGGCTGCCTTCCTACTGCCTTTTGGACGAGATCATGGTCTCCATAAAGGCAGGGTCCGCGGGAATGTTGCTCAGCAATGGCGTAGAAGTCAACCACAGTAACCGGCCTCAGGATCGTCTCATCGACTGGTTCTTCCACCCCTTGATGGTCCTCAAGGAACAGATAAGAGTCATCAATTTGCTGGAAGGGGAGCTGAGATTCCTGGAGCTCTTGGTCATATTCGGCAACGATCAACAGCGCATCGAGCTCTGGAATAATGGCTCTGTTCCCCCAAAAGATGCCCTCAGGAATGCTCAGATTCAGGCTATTAGTAGAAGGTACAAACTTCGCTAAAATTTTCTACAATCTTTTGAAATAGACGACGCAGAACAGAAATTGCATCGATTTAATTTCCTTTAAATTGATTCAATTACGATATTCAATGTTGTTAGAGTTCTTGGATCCATGCGACATGGACCAATAACCTGGTAATGAGCCGTTTGTGAAAATAAATTATATGTTTTTCTTTCTGCTGTTGATTTGTGAAGTGCTAGGGGTTTTGTTGGAACTTGCGTTCTGCGAGGATTAGGGGTTGCAGGTGCCCTAATCCTCTTTTTCCACCAAAGGTTTACCTATTTTCTTAGTGATAATCTCTTTTCCTCTAGTTTTATCAGCGCGCAAATTGGATTTGAGTGCTATTTCTGGTGGTCCATCTCGGTGGTTCTTCCAGAACTTTTTGCTCGGGATTTTTGGACATTGGAGGTATCTCACTTTTGCCATGGCATCATCTAATGCTCTCAGTTCTTCATCTGCCCCAGCTTCATTATCCGATGCTTTTGAATCATCTGCCCCTGCTGCATTATCCAATGCTATTGGTTTGGTCAATCACCCCTTGAGCCCGTACTATCTTCACCCCAGTGAGAAGCGTCTCTTCTACTATTCGGTTATAAATTGACGGGCGCCGTAATTACAGCAAATGGCAAGCAGGCATCCTCAACGCCTTGTTCTCGCAATGGATGTGCTTGTGGAGGCACATAGCAAATGGTCACTCATGATAATCATCTATACATTTCTTGCTTCCTTAGGGGTTGAATGATGAGTATGCACCGGTTCGTTATCAAGTGCTCATGATGGTTCCGGTGCCATTGATTTCTCGTGTCTTCAATTTGGTCTGCCAAGTGGAGAATTTGAGAAGTGTTTCTAGGAATGGCTTGGTGTCACTTCCTATACCCGAACTTCATGGCAACATGCCTCCACGAAAAGACGTGGTTTGTACCCATTGCAAAATAATAGGTCACATGGTGGACAAATACTATAAATTACATGGATATCCTGCTGGATTTAAGCCTAAACCAAGAAAATCAAGTTAGTGTATTGTCTGCGGCGGACGTTGGATCTACAGCACCTTTTTTAGCCAGTGTTATACCACAGGGAGCTCAAATTATGTCCAAAGTCATATTCAGTTCTGGATTATGATTCAAGAGGGCTTGGATCAAGCACATGTGCTTCCATGACGCCAAAAATGCCCCCAGCTTCTAGCTTCTGATCCTCTACGACTCTGAGCATATATTCCACTTCAATACACAATGCCTCGATCACAGAGCCAACGTATTACCACCTAAGCTATTCAATACCCTGAATGGAAGTAGAACATGCAAGATGAATTGAAAGCATTAGAAGCCAACTTTACATGGTCAGTTGTTCCATGGAAAACACCCCATTGGTTGCAGATGGGTGTATAAAATGAAGTATAACTCGGATGGCTCAATAGAGTGACACAAGGCTAGGCTTGTTGCGAAGGGGTAGACACAACGTGAAGGACGACTTCTTTCATTACCTTCTTAGCAGTTGCCCAATCAACAATTATAAAGTTTTTCTTTCTCTTGCTGTCTCACAAAATTGGCATCTTTTCCAACTAAACGTCAACTATGCAATCCTCGATGGAGAATTGGTTGAGGAGGTGTTCATGAGGATTCCACTTGTGTATGATGAATCAACCTCAATAGGAAAGAAACAAGTATGTTGTAACCTTCACAAAAATTTCATACGTCGGACGTGCACCGAGAACGGCGAGATGGATATGCAAGGGGGGAACTTGGAATCGACAGCCGATGTGAACCCGGAGACATCCGCCGGAAGCGATCTCAGCCCCGTCGCCCCGGGGGCCTCGGCGCAAGCGGAGTTGGAGTCCACTCACAAGGTCGTTGCGAAGGTGGCGGGGATCCGACGGCGAGAGGCGGTAGAGGGGACGTCCATGAACCCTCCATGAGGTGCCTCTCATGGAATGTTCGAGGCCTCCGAGACGACAGGAGGCGAGGGGTCGTTGGTCGCTATCTCCGAGAGTGGGGCGCCGAGGTGGTGTGTCTTCAGGAAACTTTGATGGAGGAAGATGACAACAGACTTTGACGTGCGTTGGGTTGGGGTGAAGAGGGCGCTCACGTGGCCATTGAAGCAGCGGGGCGGTCAGGGGGAATTGCCTTGGCCTGGAGGGATAACGACTTCGAGAAGCGGGAGGAATGGAGGGGTCGACACGTGGTGGCGGCCTTTTTGACACGACGGATGGACGGTAGGTCCTGGGTGGTGGCATCAGCTTACGGCCCACACTCCTTAGCTTGGCGGCTGGAGCTGTGGGAGGATCTCGTGGAACTGGCCACAAAGTTCCAGGGAACCCCGTTGATTATCGGGGGGATTTCAACGTCACCCTAGAGGCGGCTGACCGACCAAATGGTCTTGGCGGATAAGACCCGGGCTCCTCACAATTCCGAGCGGTACTCGCTCAAACAAGGCTCCAAGAGATGGGGCCATCAGACCGGCGGTTCACGTGGAGGGCTTCGACGGATTCCAGGGCACGGTCGAGACTACACCGGTTCCTCTGCTCTGTGGAGCTCCTAGACCTCTTCCCAGCGGCTGAGGTGAATGCTCTCCCGAGACCTTTATCTGACCACACGCCTATCCTCTGGAAACCTCAGGGGGAACCGCACAGGCCGCCATATTTCAAGATGGATCGCTCGTGGTTCCGTGAGGACGGTTTTATGGATGAGCTAGCCAACTGGTGGGAGGCCCACCCTGCTCGGGGCTCCGCGTCAATGAGGCTCGTGGCAAAGTTGAACGGGCTACGTCGTTACCTCATTGGGCGACGTAGGGGGATCCGCGAGGAGAGGACGCGAATCCGAGATGAAGCGCTAAACGCGATTCAGGAGTTCGATGTGCTGGAGGACACTAGGCCTCTCTCGGATGTGGAACACGCGGCGCGAAAAAATTCCGGGAGGGGCGGCTGAAGCCGACCTCAAAACCGAGATGGACTAGCGACAACGCTCCAGGCAACTTTGGTTGGCGGCCGTGACGCCAATACCCGATTCTTCCATCAGGTGGCCAGCGGCAGGAGAAGGCTCAACCGAGTCCATTCCATCCGGGTGGGGGACAACACTTATTGTGGACACGCTGCAGTGGGGACCGCTTTGGCTACCCATTTCCGGGCATTCTACCGGAAAGGGCCACGGAATAAATGGGAATGGACCGGGGAGGGGGCGGCTTCTCTCTCGGTAGGGCAACAAGAACGGTTAACCCGACCGTTCACAGAGGAGGAAGTTAAAGCGGCAATTCAGGGTCTCAACAGGGAAGGCGCCCCGGGGCCGGACGGAATTCCCGTTTTCTTTTATCAACAGTGCTGGGACCTAGTTGGCCCCGAGGTGATGGCGACGATAGAGGATTTCTGCATAGGAATGTGCAACATGGACCGCTTGAACAAGGCTCTCCTGGTGCTTATACCAAAATGCCAGGCCGCGGAACAGGTGGGGGACTTTCGGCCGATTGCCTTATCAAACTCCCTTTATCTGATCATTGCCAAAGCTTTGGCAAATCGGCTCCGAGAGGTGATTAACTCTTTGGTGAGACCGGCCCAGACAGCTTTCATCCGGGGGAGACAGATGTTAGACAGTGTGGTGATCGCTGAAGAGATAGTGGCAGCCTGGCAACGCAAGGGCACCAAGGGATTCATGTGGAAGGTGGACTTTGCGAAAGCGTATGATTCGCTTGACTGGCGCTTCCTTTGGCGGGTCTTGAAACGACGAAACTTCCCGGAGACATGGGTGAGATGGGTGAAGCAATGCGTGTGCACAAATACTTTCGCGGTCCAGATTAATGGCAGGCCGCAAGGCGGATGGATACACCCCTAGAAAGGCATCACACAAGGCTGCCCGCTAGCTCCGCTCCTCTTCATTCGCAGCATGTGCTGGCGTGTCACGGAGATGTGCGCACGGCACCGCCCAGCGGCTGAGTCGAGGTGGGGTTCCTCTTTTACAGTACGCTGATGACACGATTTTTTTCATTGAAGGCTCGAGGGAGGCTGCAGAGCGGACCTCAGCCTTGTTGGAGATGTTCTCCGATTTCTCAGGACTCAGCCTCAACAAGACCAAATCCACTTTTATCGCTTTCGGGATGTCCTCAGAAGAGACGAGCCAATGCGCAAGTATTCTGTCCACGCCCGTTGGCTCCTTACCTATTCGGTATCTGGGACTTCCCTTAGTGGGGGAAGACTTGAGTTCTTGGGAATGGCAGCCAGTGGTGGCGACAATGGAGCGCCGTTTGGGGGGGTGGCGGGCCCGGCTTCTATCCCGTGGGGGGCGTCTTGTGCTATTAAAGGCGATGCTCTCCGCTATTCCCACATACTATATGTCACTATTTAGAGTGCCAGTGGGAGTCCGTAAACGTATGGAGGCCATAATGAGGAATTTCTTTTTGGCATGGAGCGAAACGGATGGGACCCGGGGACGGCACTCGGTCAAATGGAGTACGGTATGCCGGCCCACGGCGGAGGGAGGCCTAGGGGTCAGGAATCTCAAACACACCAATACGGCGTTGCTTATGAAGTGGGTACTCAGATTGATGCAGGCTCCATCGGACATGGCCACCCAGGTGTTGATGGGAAGCTACGGGAGAGTGTTGGACTGGAGCCACCGATCCGAGCACCGGCGGGGCCAGTCAGCTTTTTATAAGGGCCTAAGACCGGTGTTTTCTCAGGCTCAGAGGATGTTTCAAGCAAAGCTAGGGGATGGGGCGCACTTCAGATTCTGGAGTGATGACTGGTCCGGTTTGGGACCTTTGAGGGACGTTTTTCCCCGGCTCTTTGGGCTCTCCGTAATTCCAGAGACTACGGTGCAGCAGGCTTGGCGCAACGCGTGGTGCCCATTGCTCCCTGATGCCATGTCGGATCAGCGGCTCGAGGATCTACTCAGGATGCAGGCGGCGCTAGCTCACCTTCAGCCTGTTGAAGCGGCAGGGGACGCATGGGAGTGGAGGGGATCCAGATTCTCCGCCCGAGGGGCCTATAAATTGCTTTTAGACGCAGAGCCTCCGGAGGATTCGGACGTGGTGCAGCGGTGCCGGCTGCTCTGGAGGCGTCGAATTCCGTTGAAGATCAAGATATTCGGATGGCTTCTCATCCGAGGCCGCCTGATGACGTGTGCCTTGCGGCAGAGATACGTGCCGGGAGCAGACGCCGGCTGCGTCATGTGCTCCGCCACGATGGAAGATTGCACTCATCTATTTTTTGAGTGCCCATTGGTTCAGACAGTGTGGGCTGCGACGGCTGTGGAAGGACTCGACACCACGTCGGCGGATGCTTTTTGGAGATCGCTCTCTCAAGGCCCTTTCCGACGTGAGGCGGAGTGGAGGACCATTTTCGCCACCTTATGAGCGATATGGCTCCACCGTAACGAGATCATCTTCAGGGGTCGTCTCCCATCCACCGACACGGTACAGCATGAGGCGAGGTGGATTGCACAATCTTGGCATCTCGGTGGCACTAATCATGCTGTAACTGACCCACAATACCGGTCATTTCTTCAATGACAAAGGGGGGCCACTGTTTTTCGGGTGGCTCTCAATCTTTTTTCAAAAAAAAAAAAGTATGTTGTAACCTTCACAAAAATTTCATACTCATCGGTGAATTTTGGATTTTGAAAGTCCAAAGGAGACTTCTCACTTTTATTGAAAGGAAACGGTTCAAACATCACAACAGTAGTGATTTATGCAGATGATATTATAATCTCAGGTCCATCACTTCAAGACATCGAAGAGGTTAAATCATTCTTGAGTACCCAATTCAAACTCAAAATATATTGGCACTATGAAATATATTTTTTGGGATTGAAAATTGCTCACTCCATTCAAGGAATTATCTTGTCACAGTGCAACTATGCTCTTCAATAGCTGGAGGACGTCAAATTCTTAGCAGAAAAACCGAAAGACACACCAATGGGTGCAGGGCAATGTCTCTCTCTTGATGACGGGAATCTTTTTGAGGATTCTTTCCAATTTACATGCCTTATTGGACGCCTAATGTATGTGACACTATCCTGACCAGATATTACACATGCTGATCACAAGTTTAGTGAGTATATGGAAAAGTCACAAGATGTGCACCTGCAAGCCTTGCACTGCATATTGCATTACATCAAATCTTCTGCTGGACAAGGCATATTTTCCTCCAACGCCTCAGAACTAAATTTGGATGCATTCTCTGATGCGGACTGGGCTGCATGCCTCAAGTTTTGAAGATCTGTAATGGGTTTTCATCTCTTCCTTGGCTACTCTTTAATCTCATGGGATTCTAAAAACTAACCTGCTGTCTCGCTATCTTCTGCTTAAGGCAGAATATAGAGCTCTAGAGGAAATTTGCTCGATAAATCTTGATATTCAAAACACCCGCCCACAAACTTTTCTGTGATAACCAAGCTGTGAGGCAAATTGCCTCTGATCTAGAATTCCAGGAAGACCCAAAGAATATTGAAATTGATTGTCATATTGTGTATGATAAGGTACTTGAGAGTGTAGTCAAGCTCGTGCCAATCAATTGAAGGAGCCAATTAGCTTAAATTCTCACCAAGGTGCTACTATTACCAATCTTTCATGATCTTTTGTCCAAACTGCGTGGGAAAAAAAAATTCAGTTCGAACTGCGTGAGCATGGACAAGTTAATGGAGTGAATCAAGTGACAACTGTGCTAAATGTCCTTTTTGCATTTGAATGTGTCAGTTTGTTGTCATCAGTCATATTGTTTTTGTTTAATGTTGTCACTCTGTTTTTTTTTCATCGTTCACCTCCATCAACAGGAGGACGTGTTAAGAGTTATTGGGTCAGTGCGATGCGGCCCGATAACTGGTCGATGATATTTAATTCAAAAATAAATACATTTAATTAACCGTTTGTGAAATGGAATTTATGGCTTTTCTTTCTGCTCATAACGTGTAAAAAAAATTATCTTTCTTCAGTCAAACTGACAGTCCAATTGTATTTACAGATTGATGGGCATGGCAGGGACCATATCAAAGTTCCCCACTTACAGGAGAAGATTCCAGCGCGTGGTGAAGGTCCTCATTGCACATTCATTGGGCAAGGAGTATTCAGAGGTTTCTGATAGAGGAAGCTTTAGGTCCCTGGGAAGCACACGGTCAAGCAAAGCTCAAGCTTCAATTGAAGCCGTACATTCTGAAGTCTGAGAAGTTTTGTATTTCAGTCAATTATTCTCGCTTTTGCTTCAACTGGCTGAAGAAGGATTATCAAACTGCTAAAGATCAAAAATGTTTTCTGTGCCCAAAACACCCTTCCATCTTTGAAGACTTTATGACCCACCCGGAGGGCAGAGGCACAAATTTAGTTGGGTAAGCTCTGAATTTTCTGCACAAATCTGCGCAGCTTATGGTCCGTCGGCATGGAAGAAGGATGCATAATTTTCATCTCTCCCACGATGAACATGTTACACGATGTCGATGCACATAAAAATTCAATGCTGTAATAGAACCTGAACTCTTCTTTGATTGAGCGCAAAATGTTTTTGTTAGCGTCTTCTTTCTTGGAAGACTTTGCTTCTATCCTGCTAATGGCATCGAATGTTATGTTGGTTTCTATTGCTGTTCAAATCTGCAGTCTCATATTTCAGCTTGTTATGGTTTTTGAAACTTACATATTTTCATGTTTCACCGGCGACACATAGATGATGATGATGATGATGATGCACATGAGAGACAAGTAGAGCCAGAAGAAAACTTCTTCGAAACAGACATTCCATCCCTTCGTCCCTGCTCTTGATAGTTTTCATACTTCACTCTCTCTTAAATCTTCTTAGACGCAGTGCAAACGTCGAAGGTCAGATATTCACAAATGAAGTGCAGTCAACATGCTGGAGGCAGATTCTGCCCAAGTACAGATCTCCGGCGTGCTTCGTGCAAAGCGCGAGACATTTCTTGTTCAAACTCTCGTGAACGGCGCCCATTCCTCTTACCCACTTCTCCTCCTTGAGGGGATCCACGTTCAACCTATTCTGCAACAGCCGCACGCGATACAGCTGCACACCCTCTCCCCCGCAGAAATGCGCCGCACACGCCCGACCAGTCTCGCAGTCCGCTAATTTCACCAGAATCGAGCCCAGCGCGCCGTCGGGCGGTCTCGGATCCGCGAGATTCCGATCTCCCATACTTCTGATTTCCCTCTCCGTCGGAAAGATTACCTCGTCCTCGCCGTCCCTGTTCCTCACTCTCAGATCCCTCGTGTAGTGCTTGATCGCCTCGCGTTTCGTCGACTCGTGCTTCCCCGCCAGGGTCAAGATGCAGGAGAACCTCAGATGATAGTCGACGATCGTCTTGACCAGTCGGAAGTTGCGGCAGCAGCAGAAGAATTCCAGCCACCCAATTCCCACTCCCGCGTACCACTTGACGATGTCGGCGTCGTCCAGAGCGAAGAGCAGCTTAATGGCCCTCGGCCGGCCCCTTCTGTTCGTTATCCCGGCCGTTACAACCGCTTTTCGAATTGCTTCCGCCGGCGCGCACACTCTAACGCACACTCTCGTCAGGTCTTCAACCGTCCTCTCCGCATATTTCGCCTCTTCTTTTTCTTCCTCTTCTCGAATCTGATCTCGGCTGTTGGATAACATCGACGATTTTTCGGGGTGCAAATATTCGTTGATTTTCCATTGAAAGCGATCGTAGGATTCGACGAGATCCCCCGGCAGTAGATCTCGCACTTGCTTCAAGTTCAAGAAATCACCTGAACGGAGCGTCCGATGCCAAACTCGCAGCTCTTCCTTTGACTGGAAGAATTGTTGCACCACTTCCCGCGCCCAGTCGCTGAACACTTGTCTGACCTCGGACTCGATTTTGAACTCGAATTGACATTCTCCGGATTTTCTCAGCTTCTTGATGACGTGGCTCAGAATCTTAAGTCCGAGCTTCTTCCGTCTTGTTTCCCTCGCGTTCTCTAATTCCTGCACTTTCGCCGCCTTCTGCTTGTGATATTTCTTCCTCGCTCGGACGGCCTTCTCGGATAAAGGAGGCCGGAGCACCGAAGGCGGCACGGCCTGCATCTCCATTCCAAGGAAATCGATCTTCTCAGAGACCGCGCAGTGAACCGCGGTCTCCGATTTATTCACCTTCAGATCCAGATTCTCCTCTAGAAATTTCACCACTCTCTCTTTCGCTTCCATCGCGAGCATTTTCGATCCGGAACTGATCATGAGAATCTCGTCCAGATACCGAACAACGTATAGTCTGACCGGATTGTGGAAGATTGCAATCCTAGGGTACTGCTGCCGGACCTCCAATCGGAGCTCCCGAAGATCCCGATCCAAACCGTTGAAGTAGATATTTAATAGAAGCAGAGAGAATCCAGTTTCCTGCGGAAAACCTTTTCCCGCGTTATTCCCCCCGAATTCGATTTGCAGCGCTTCGGACACGAAGAGGCGTCGGATCAGACCGATCAAACTAGGATCCTCTATTTTCTCCTCGATAATAGAAATCAGTCTGCTCAAATGCCGGGATTCAAATACTTGGCGGCAGAACGAAACGCGAAACCACCAGCTAGGGTTCCGGACGGCGGATTTAAGGTACCGGACGGCAGTATGGCGACCGATTCCTTTTCTTGCGCCGTAGGCGAACGTGCAGAATCGAGACTCGTATATCGCCTCCAAGGTTATGCTGATCGCCTCGATCACGACCTTGAGCTTCAGATTCGGGAGAACGAGGGACTCGCCTCTCACTCGCGAAGGCGCTATTTTAACGCAGCACGACTCCAAGTCGAACTCGCCCCGCCGAAGCTCGCGCGAGAGCTGCTCGACGGAAATCCCATACCGAGATATCGCCGTCGGTAGTTCATCGTCCTCGTAATCGCCACGGTTAATGTTGCTGCAGGCGGCGAGGAGTACGGAGGGGCGGGAGACGACGGAGGATAAGAGGTTGCAGAATTTGCCGCCGCCGCCGTACTGGCGGAGAACTAGGGCTTGGAGCTCGGCGGGCGAGATCCCGACTCCCGAAGAGTAGGAGAAAACAGAGGAAGGAAAGATCGCCCTGGTCAGGGCTGGGTTCCGCGCCCTGAGGAATATCATTGATTCCCTGTGCTGAAAACGCGATCCACTCGGCTAGACTATAAAAGGATACCGCTGTAGCCAAACCCAAAATTTTTTAACACTTTTTGGTTGTCCAAGAAGGTTGGCGGGATGGCGAACGAGGGTGCTTCCGCCGATCTCAGCCCCAACAGCGCCTTCAGGTCGGACTAATTTCCTCTTCTCTCATGTCTTACGGTCTCACCCTAATAGAATCGTCCGATTTGAATCAGTAGCCCCGGGCGTCATTTCTACCTGGCGGTGGATCGTCACCACTTCAAAATGGTTTCTCTGCGTCAATTCTACCAGCACTTCAAAATCTTTTCTAATTCGGCGAGACGAAATATTGATTAATTTCTCGTTTTCGCCGTTTCTCCGGCAGGATACTCTGGTCGATCTTCTGGGCGTGGTGGGTCGTCGTCCTCGGCTTCCGATCGTGATATGCTGCAGCTCGCGCGACGATCTCGACTCCGTTTCCGCGGCGTTATCCGGCGCCTCCTACATCTCCCTATTTTATCTGGTAATCATTCTTTCTCCCACGATGATCGAGATTCTCTCTCCTCGACGTCTTGTCCCAACTATCGAGTGCAGTACAGCGATCAGTCCGAAGGGGAACGAGCCTTGACGCTGAATAAGTTCAGGAAGGCAACGGCGGAGTGGAATTCTGTTTGCTCTCGGCCTCTGCAGCTTGATGGAGATGAAGACCGTTGTCCGTCGCATTTGATGGTCATCACAGATGCTTGCCTTCCGGCGCTATCGTTCGCTGAGGCTCCGCTTCAGGCACGCGTGCTGATCAATTTTGAGGTGCCCACAAAGGTGCGCCGTCTCGCACTCTTTTCTATTAATTCATCTTTATACGGAAATTTCTTGGCCTAGATGATATGCGCTGCTCCTTAGATAATGTCATAATTTTCTAAAGAATTGGTTGTATGCTAAAATTTCCATAGAGAATTTGAAATCATTCTCCATTTCCTGGTAATTTGATTTACTGTATGCGTTCTTTGTGATGGTTAATTTTGTAACTATTTCTGTAAATGTCGACTGGCAAGGCTGTGGCAGTGGCCGTTGGAGAAGCCATGGCGACCGAGGTGAAGACCAATGTAGGCGGCCATGGGATTGGGGATGCGATGGTGGTGCAGGTAAGGTGGCGGTGGCCTTAGGACTGGGACAGTTAGGCCCCGGTTGGGTCCCATGTGATGGGCCCTTGTCACAAAGATTGTCATAGTACTGATTGATTGTGGTGCAATCCACAAGGTCTAGTGTCTCCACTCTCCTCCATGGTGTTATAATGGAGCCGAGACCTGGAAGTTCTAATGGGCCAATCCAGAGCAGTGGCAGGAGGGAGGTCTCCAGGGTTATTATGGGTAATGGGGAGTCAACACGCGGACAGGGAATCTGTGGGCAAGTCAGTCTGGACTTGCAGGATGTACTAGTTGATGTAATTTATCAGTGTCGATTTGACACTGAGTATCGAGTGGTTGAAGACGTCGGGATAGAGTAGAGGTGGACTGGGTGCAGTTGATGTTGACATTCTGTGCGGGGATGACACGAGTGACATTACACGACTGGCCATGCCTCAGCTGCAGCAGGATTTGCTGGGGGTGCTAGTGTTGGAGCTATGGCAAGATATGGGTGTGGAAGAGGTATATCAAATCCTTTTCAACGCTCTGTCGCTTCAGGACAAGCACAAAATATCCTGACATGAGGTGTTCTCTAGCCCTTCAGACGTGTCCCAGTCCCCACTGCAGGGTAAATTGTTGCATCATCCTGACACGAGGAACCCTCTTCTTCTCAGTGTCCAGCCATACCTCTTGTCCAAGTCCCAGAAGGCTGAGATCTAGCATCTGGTTCTTGATTTATTGCTGGCAGGCTTCATCCACTCGTCTATCTTCCAGCCTTGTGCTACTCATGCGTGAGGACGGTGGGCAGCACTTCCTTGTGGACTATCTTGTGCTCAACAAGGTGACTGTGGCAGACAAAATCCCAATCCCTTGAGTGGATGACCTGCTTGCGAGCTTAGTGGGTCATGTATCTTCCACTTGGCTGGACACGTAATCAGGTACCTCCAGATTCAGATGTAGTCAAACGTAGAGGACTGCTTCCTGGTGCACATGGGGTACTGATTTTCTAGTCACGCTGTTTGGCCTGAATGCGCCAGCTACATTCCAAGCGCTCATCTCTATCTTTGCCCAGCCTTTGGATGTCCATTTTTCTCTAAAAAAGTTGTCCATGAATGGTGCCATAATTTATGTTATGGTCGATGATTCATACCATCAACTTTTTTTCTCATGGACTCTTTACTTTCAGGAAACCTACGCCCGGCGTATGTCAAGCTGTTTGGCGGCAGGTTCAATTTTCATCAAATCGTTTTCTTCTAGATGCATTATTATAATTAGATAAAGATATTGATCTGTGAGTGTCTGTTTCCAGGTGGCATCGTGATAAGTATGGTTGTTGGAGGTGAAGTCGTTGTCCTGAAAAGCCTAGAAGATGGCATTGGCTTTTCTATCAAGGACATGCCCATCTATGTGAGCAGATACAGCATACTCCACTCTGCTTTATTTTGGTGGTTTCGGCTGAATTTCTCATTCACCATTTACTTGGTCATTCATTTTTCTATGGTGCAGATCTCTGAAATTGTGTGAGGACTCAGTGAAAGACTCCATGGACGTGATTTTCCCCAAACTTCAGTAAAAATTCAATGCAATTTTGTGCTGATATTTATGCAGTCTCTTTCAGAGTAACTACTTATATGCATCTTATATTTGTTCATCAAACTTTAGGAAAGAGTTGAAAAATATAAATCTAAACTCAAATGTTTGCCAACTATCTGGATATTTTCATAGGTCATTAACTTCTGCATTTGAGGAGATAATTTTTTAGAACACTACCAAGAAATGTCTGCATTAATTCGTTATTTTCAGCAAAAACAAAATGTTATAAAATATTTCGCACCATCAGTGTCACCGCCACTAACTATTTCTCATTGTGGGAGATGGAATAGTGAACTGGGAATAGGGTTGGGTATTTTGGATTGAGTCGACCATTTATCGCTGCTCAATCACTTGAATTTATTGACGATTTTGAAAAATTGTCTACTTTAATCAGGTTGATGATCAATCTTAAATCATCGACTCAATCAATGAAATTGGTCCAGATAGTATGTCTGAGTTCAATAAAAAGTCACGTTTGAAATAAATGTGACTTGGAAATTCAAGCATGATTTTGAATTTTAATTATTCATCCCAAAATTTAAACATTATTCTGAATTTTAAACATCATTTTGAACTAAATTAGGAGCCAAGAATTTTAAAAGGGTATAAAAGATGATTGTTAATTCTAAAATCAGTATAAATTATGTTTTATACCCTTCTTAAAATTGTAGTTTATATAATCTAGATTTTAAATGCAATTTATGCGTGATTATAATTCTGAATTTAAAATTTACATTATTAACCCACTATTTGTGTACTCTTTTTTTTTTATAAAAAACTTCAGTTCACAATTAAAATTCAAAAATGGCAAATCATTTTTTTATTTCAAGCACGAATTTACATTATTATATTTAATTTTGAATTGGAAACCATTTTTATTCCCCTCTTTGAAATCTTAGTTCAAAATTTTGTTTATGGGATCAAATCATGTTCGAATTTGCAAATCATTTTTTATTTCAAATAAGAATTTTCAATTTAATATTTATTTTTAACTTAAAATCTATTTCATACCCCTTCTTGGAAAACTTAGTTCTCAATTCTGTTTCCAAATGTAAAATCAAATTCCAAATTACAAATCATTTTTTATGTCCAATAAGAATCTCTATTGCTTATCCCCTTTTTCAATTTAGAGTCATTTTCCTACCCCCTTTTGAAAATGTTATTTCAAAATTTTGCTTAATAATTAAAAAATAAAGTTTAAAATCACTTTTTTTTTGTTTCAAATAAGAGTTTCCAATTTAATACTTGTTTTGTAAATTGAAAAGCATTTGTATACCCCTCTTTGAAAATCTAAGTTCAATATTTTGTTTATGAATTCAACTTCATGATCAAATATGCAAACCATTTCTTATTTCAAATAAGAGATTCCAATTTAATAATTATCTTTCGATTTCTAATCATTTTCATTACCCTTTTTGAAAACTTTTGATCAAAAATTTCTTTTTATTTGAAAATCGTTTCTTATTTTGAATAAGACTTTTCAGTTCACTACTTATTTAGAAGATGGAAATCATTTTAAATTCACAAATATATTTTAAACTGGATTTTCAATTTTGAAACAAATATTTGAACCAAGAATTTCAAAATTGGTATGTGAATTTTTTGTCAATTTAATCTAATTGAGGATACAACATGTAAGAACAACACAAAAGAGTGGAACATACATGTCCATTGAAAACAGAAGCAATGAGGACTAATAATGACTAATAATGAATATTAGTGGAATATTCAGTAACTTATCTTCTTGACTAAAATACTTATCAATTTATATCTGTGTGTAAACTGTGAGGTAAATGATCTGAACTTGATGAAAAACTAGACAGAAGCCTATTCGGCTGATGAATACTTGAGCAATAGAAGACTATGAAAACTCTTGGAAATGCTCACAAAAGAACTTCAAACTCACAAAATTTCATTTAAACTTGTGTTTTGTGATCTCCAACTGAATAAAACCTTGTTATGTGATATAACAAGGTTGTTTCCAATCTTGGCATTGTCTCTAGAGTGTGAGGATGCAGCTCGGTATGGCAATCAATCTTTGGCAACACTACAAAGTCTTGTGTGAGCATTGATGATGTCGATGAGAAAAGTTAATTCATTTGGTGTGGCATTGTGAAACTTCTCATAAAGAATGGTCACACCCATACTCTCTCTCTCTCTCTCTCTCTCTCTCTCTCTCTCTCCCTCCCTCCCTCCCTCCTCCCCCCTCCCCCTCCCCCTCCCCCTCCCCCCACCCCCCAATTTTGACTTTATACCCCATTTCATTACTGTCAACAACTACCCTAAGATCAAGCTGTGTAATGTAATGGTTTAGGTTGAAGAAATGATCTTCACATCTCTATCCTCATCTTTCTTATAATTTTATTTATTCTCTTTCAAGAATTGTATCTGTACCCTATCAAGGTGACCATTAGAATATGACCGTTATAGATTGATTGTCACCTTCTCTCACCTCACTTGTATAAATACCAACGATTTGAAGAACAAATATATGTTTTCCTTCTTTGTACGTCCCTAATTTCTCCAACTCTGACTCACTGAGTATTAGAGTCAGATGGTTGGAAAACAGAGGAGTGTTTTTTGTGAGTTTTCTTTGTTAAAACCATCGGTCACCAAACCGTATGGTTCCTCTTGAAGAAATCAAGTAGGAAGGAAAAAATTTCTATTTGAATTTTTTTATCAATCAACCATATGTAAAAGAGAGAGGTCATTGTAAAGAGAGAATACCACTGACTAAAATGGTCACCACTTCTTAGGGACCATCAATTTCCATAGGATATTGATGGTTGTCCCAATTACCTGTAGTGGCACCAACAATCTAGTTTACTGGCCATAATATCTGATGTAGGCCACACATCTACAAGTAGAGGCCCAAATTAAGCAGTCCAGCTGTGAGGCCCAGTTAAGCTTAATGGGCATGGGAGACTCCCTAGAAACTGACAAATCTACAGTGGATCACCTAGGGACACACCAATATATTGTGTCAGATTCTAGAGATGCTGGAATATCTCTTTTCAAGCCCCTATCTCGAGCCTAGAAGCTTCCTTTTTGTGGTGTCGAGTCTAATCGCTGACACATGCATGATGTTAGTGTTATAGTTCCAAGACTTTGAATTGTCATTTCAGGGGTCACATCACATGGACGACCCTTCACCTTTTGAGGCCTATATAAGGCCCCCCATTGTACTCTTTGAACTCACAATTTGAAGTTATCCCTTTTGAGAGCTTTGCTTTCTTCTCTTGAGTGTTCTCCCTGTTAGAGAGTGCTCTGTGCTTGTGGATTCAAGTACACCCCTTGTGGATTCAAGGGTTGAAGAGGTTAGTTCTGTGGACTCAGAACCTAACCCTTCTTGAAGATCACGGTTTGTGGATTCAAACCATTGTTCTTCATTGTTCCTGCGCTAAGGCTGCGTCAAGTGGTATCAGAGCAAGGCAAGTGTTCTCCATATCAAGCTCTTAGAGGATGTCAAGAGGCAATGGAACTTCTATTGCTGAGGGTTCTTCTTCAGAGGTATCACATGTGTCTAGATCTGAATTTGTTGCATTCCAAGACAGAATAGAACAAAGGTTTGATGATGTTATGAATACTTTAAAGATCATTCTTTCAAATGTTTCTGGGAAAGATCACCAAGCGGGGACTTCTTATAAATCTGGGAAAGGGAAGTTTCCTGAAGAGTATCCTGATAATGGCAGAAATGTGGAACATATGGACATATCAACTTCAACCAATTCTCGTGACAGGTATGGGGATGAGGAAAATCGTGATTTTTCGCATGAAATTAGATTTACCTTGTTTCAATGGTTCATTGAAGATAGAAGAATTTCTGGATTGGCTGGCGAAGTTGAAAGATTCTTTGACTACACGAAAAATACCCGAGGAAAAGCAGGCAAAAATTGGTGGCCTATAAACTGAAAAGGTGTTGCATCTGCCCGGTGGGAGCAAGTTCAGCAAACGCGAAATAGATCTGCTAAGTCACCGGTGCGTACATGGGTAAAAATGAAAAAGCTATTAAAAAATCGTTTTCTTCCTCCCGATTTTGAACAAGTTTTATACCAGCAATTTCAAAGCTGCAGACAAGGTAATCGTTCTGTCCCACAATATATCGAAGAGTTTTTATCGGTTAAAGACTCGCCTTGATTTGAATGAATCTGAAGCATTCTCTATCGCTCGTTATAAGGAAGGTTTGAAATGGGAGATTGAGGAGAGGCTGGCAGTCCAATCATTTCATAACTTGGATGATATTGTTCTCGCTGCCCAGCGTGTTGAGCAACTGATGGAAAGAGGCAAGACAAAGACTCGTGTGCCTTACGATGACGCCAACAAATAATTTTGATAATCCAAGACCAGCTGTCACAAATTCTACCTCTTACAATGCTCGTACTTCTTCCACAACACGTTTCTCAGGACCGGCCCAAAATGGCAAGGGATCGTCCCCTGCAAATCCTTATGGCCCTAGTGTAGTTACGAAATGTTACAGATGCAATGAGGAAGGTCACAAATCAAATGTATGTCCAAAACGAAGGGCAGTTAATTTGACTGAATTAGTAGAAGAAGAAGAAGAAGAGATTTGCGAAAACATACAGGATGAGGGAAACATAATTCATGGAGACATAGGGGAAAGACTCTGTTGTGTGGTGCGTAGGATTATGTATGTCCCCAGGAAAGCTGAACACCCGCAAAGGCGGAAGGTATTCCGCACCAGATGCACCATAGATGGAAAAGTCTGTGATGTTATTATTGATGGCGGGAGCACTGACAACATTATTTCCCTCAAGGCAGTCAAGAAATTGGGCCTTCGTACCGAGCCACACCCCAATCCTTATCACATCAGTTGGATTACTGATGAAATAGATGTCAAGGTAACTGACTCATGCCTTGTAAAGTTTTCCATTGGTGGTAAATATTTTGATGAAATTCTATGCGATGTGGTGGATATGGATGCATGCCACCTTCTGTTGGGAAGGCCGTGGCAATCTGATCTTGATGCCAACCACAAAGGTCGTGATAACATCTTTGTTTTTTTCAAAAATGGACAGAAATTTGTTTTGAACCCACTTATGGAGAGAGAACCTCCTATAGAAAGGGAAAATAGTTCTGTTCTCCTTGTGGATCAGAAAGAAGTATGGAATGATTTGAAGGAGACCGAACAGGTGGTCTTTGTCGTTCAAAAACCAGATCATTCATCCTTGGCATCCAAAATTGTGTCTACACCTATTGCTGAGCTCTTAACTGAATTCCCAAATATTTCAAGTGCACCAACTACACGTCCTCCTATGAGAGATATTCAACATCAAATTGACCTCATTCTTGGAGCTAGTTTGCCTAATTTACTGCATTATAGAATGAGTCCATAAGAAAAGAAGACTTTGCAAGATCAAGTTGAAAAACTCCTTGAACAAGGCTTGATTAAGGAGAGCTTGAGCCCTTGTCTAGTTCATGCGTTACTTGTTCCAAAGAAAATGGAAGCTGGAGGATGTGCGTGGACAGTCAGGCAATTAATAAAATAACTGTAAAGTATAGATTCTCGATTCCTCGTTTGGATGATTTAATAGACATGCTGAGTGACTCTAAGATTTTTTCAAAGATTGATCTTAAGAGTGTCTACCATCAAATTCAAATTCGCCCCGGTGACAAATGGAAAATAGCATTAAAAACATAAAGCGGTTTGTATGAGTGGCTGGTCATGCCCTTCGGATTGTCTAATGCTCTGAGTACATTTATGAGAGTTATGAACCATGTACTGAAGCCACTTATCGGGCACTTTGTTGTGGTATATTTTGATGACATACCGATATACAAAGCAAAAAGTGAAGAGGAGCATATACATCATTTGAGAGCTACTTTGTTGGTTCTACATGACAATGAGATGCGGATAAACTTGAAGAAGTGCTCATTCCTCACCAACGAGTGTTTTTGTTTCTTGGTTACATAGTCAGCTCGGAAGGCATCAAAGTAGATGATGCAAAAAGTAAAAAGCAATAAAGGACTGGCCTGTCCCAAGAAATGTTCATGAGGTGCGTAGTTTCCACGGGTTGGCTTCATTCTATCGTCGATTTATCGAAGTTTCAGCTCCCTAGCTGGACCAATGACTGATTGTATAAGAAAAGGAAATTTTTTTATGGACACCTGAGGCTGAGAAGAGCTTCACATTGATCAAGGATAAGCTTACCTCTGCCCCTCGTTTTAGCATTACCTGATTTTTGAAAAAAATTATTTGAGGTTGAATGTGATGCATCCATATCGGGAATCGGTGCCGTACTTTCTCAAGAAGGACGTCCAGTGGCATTTTTACGATGAAAAAAATGTCGAACCACGAAAGAAGTGGACAACCTATGAATTGGAGTTCTATGCAGTTGTTCGAGCTCTTCATACATGGGAGCACTATCCGATTCGAGAGGAGTTTATACTCTATACTCGACCATCGGGCTTTGAAATCAGTTAACCAGCAAACAACGATAAATCGAATGCATGCACGTTGGATATCATTCATCCAGCGGTTTACATTCTCTATCAAGCACAAGTCGGGAAAACTTAATCGCGTTGCTGATGCATTAAGCCGCAAAGCTGCATGTCTCATCAGTATTCGTGCAGACGTCTTTGGTTTTGACCATTTCAAGGAACTCTATCACCAGGACAGAGATTTTGCAGAGATTTGGGAGTTGTGCCATTCTGGACAAGGTAAAAGTGGTTTCCACTTACACGATGATTTTCTGTTTCGGGGAAATCAGTTGTGCATCCCAAAAACCTCATTAAGGGAAAAATTGATTAGAGAACTGCATTCCAGTGGCCTCAGTGGACACTTTGGGCGCGACAAAACACTCTTTATGGTACAAGAGAAGTACTATTGGCCCCAACCGAAGAAAGATGTGGAAAAACTTTGTGAAAAAGGTGTCGATTTGCCAGAGAGCAAGGGACGAGTCGAACACTGGACTATATACGCCCCTCCCTATTCCCGAACATCCCTGGACTGATATTTCCATGGATTTCGTATCGGGACTTCCTCGTACGCAGAGGGGAGCTGATTCCATCATGGTAGTGGTGGATAGATTTTCTAAGATGGCTCACTTTATTGCCCTGCAAAAAGACGAATGATGCAAGTACAAGTGGCTCATCTCGTTCTTCAAGGAGATTGTGCGTCTACATGGAGTTCCCGACAGCATTACCTCCGACCGCGATTCCAAATTTTTTTGTCACACTTCCGGGACTACACTATGGAGGCGTTTCAACACAATGCTTAATTTCTCTTCAACCTCGTCACCCTCGGACGGATGGACAAACTGAAGTGGCAAATCGTACCCTTGGAAATCTCTTGCGTTGCCTCTCCAGGCGACCGTCCGAGCAAAGTGGGACTTTGCATTACCCCAAGCAGAATTCGCCTACAACTCGTGCGGTAAATCGATCCACAATACTATCTCCATTTGCTGTCGTATACTCTTTTACACCGCGGATTCCATTAGATCTTCTACAGATTCCAAGTCCCAATGGAAAGAGCATCGCTGCAAATAACTTTGCGAACCAAGTCAATGATACGCATGCAAAAGTTCAAGCCACCTTGGCTGAAACATATGCAAAAATATAAGGCAGCAGCGAGACAAGCATAAACGGTCTAAGATCTTTAAAGAAGGTGATCCGGTGATGGTCTTTCTACGGAAAGAGAGATTTCCTACAGGGGACTTATAACAAGTTGAAGCCCAAGAAATATGGTCCCTTCAAGATTTTGAGGAAGATAAACGATAACGCATTCATAATTGACCTTCCACCACATTTTTGGTATTTCAAGCACCTTCAATGTTAGTGATATTTATGAATACTATGCTGACAATGATCTTAACTCGAGGACGAGTTCTTCCGAATGAGAAGCGCCCGATGTAGGCCACACATATACAAGTAGAGGCCCAAATTAAGCGAGTCCAGCTGTGAGGCCCGGTTAAGCTTAATGGGCATGGGAGACTCCCTAGAAACCGACAAATCTACAGTGGATCACCTAGGGACACACCAATATATTGTGTCGGATTCTAGAGATGCTGGAATATCTCTTTTTCGAGCCCCTATCCGAGCCTAGAAGCTTCCTTTTTGTGGTGTCGGGTCTAATCGCCGACACATGCATGATGTTAGTGTTATAGTTCCAAGACTTTGAATTGTCATTTCAGGGGTCACATCACATGGACGACCCTTCACCTTTTGAGGCCTATATAAGGCCCCCCATTGTACTCTTTGAACTCACAATTTGAAGTTATCCCTTTTGAGAGCTTTGCTTTCTTCTCTTGAGTGTTCTCCCTGTTAGAGAGTGCTCTGTGCTTGTGGATTCAAGTACACCCCTTGTGGATTCAAGGGTTGAAGAGGTTAGTTCTGTGGACTCAAAACCTAACCCTTCTTGAAGATCACGGTTTGTGGATTCAAACCATTGTTCTTCATTGTTCCTGCGCTAAGGCTGTGTCAATATCTATCTATGGCTATCGCACATTCAGGCTATTCCAAAACCACAAAAGCTCTTGGATCATTTCACCAACCAAGCTCCAACTAAAAACAAAGCCTCAATACACGCGATGGATTGTTGAAGAGGAGGTCCTATATACATGGCTTATTGACTCAATGACAACCAAACTCACCAATTACTATCAAGGAAATTATGGGATGTTACCCATAAATACAATCACTTAAATAAAAATGTCTGAGTATATCACCTCCTAATGGTACTAAGAATGGACTTTGAGGAGATTTGAAGGCAGTTGTCTCACCAATAGAATCCTATATCCTTTGAGGATGCTATTTCACAATTGCTTAGTGCAAAATGCTAACTCCAAGAGATGAAGGGGAGCAGTGAAAGCTTTGCCTATGCAGTTACTGTTATGTCTAATCTCTATTAAGTGGACATAGTTATGTATTATTATGGATTAGCAATCATTTAATCCCATTAAGTGATTCAATTATGTTTAATGTGGGGATTACGACATTCATTTATGTGTGTGGAGGTTAATTATGTGTAGAGGCAGTAAATCAGACATTAGTCATTAATGGGCTGGCTAATGACTGATTAGAGGCTTAAGCTTTCCTCTATCTCTATAAATAGGAGGCCATAGTCCACTTGGATAACCTGATGCTCATAACCCTCAAGAGAGAATCCCATTTCCTCTAGAGATTAGGAGGTTACATCGGGGATATCCAAGAAGGCTATTCTCCACTTCAGTAATCTACTTCAGATGAAGATTATTCTGGTGAATCGAGGTACACGTTTAATTCAGTTTTATGAATCTGATTATTCTGATGAATCATGATGCATACTCAAGGTTTCTAATAGTTACAACTCTAGGAAGAAGTGATCCTAACCTAAGTGGCTCATCAACTTCAAATCCAATGAGCACCAAGAAGCCTCAATCCAAAAATAAACATAATTTGTGGTGCAACTACTATAAAGAAGAGGACATATGAAGGAAACCTATTGGAAGCTCCATGGAAGACCCCCACAAGCACATATGATAACTAACTGACGAGACGAGACCGCGAGGTCGTTGATTTCACACGGTCTCGTGTCAAAAATTAATCTGAACTTACCAATTTGGGGAATTAAGAGTGAATTGAAGGGTATAATGGTAAATAAGGGTCGAATCCACAGGGAAATAAGGAATTTTTGAGAGATCTTTTGGAATTTGGTCAAATTGGACGATGAATTGAGGTGAGAAATTAGGGAAAATGGTGTTTTTAGAAAGAAGACTTCAAATCGATTCCACGGAATCAAGAAGCATCGAATTTGGACTTGATTTCGCGGAGAAATCGCAAATTGAAGTGGAGAGAAATTTTCGGACGTTAAAATCGTGATTTTGAGCTAAATTTTACGAAATTGAAATCTAAAACCTAATCTAAACGAAAATTAAAGATAATAGGAAGATAATCTAGGAAAAACCGCTTCCACTGAACCCGATTAGTGATCAAATCGTTGCGATTAAACAGATTAATCGTGAAAAACGCCAAGAACGTCACGACGAGCTTCAAGCTGCGATTTGTCCTTCGATTGTCCACCAAATCTTGATTTCAACCCCTCCGTGGATACGGAAATGAGAGAGGACGCGGATGGAATCAAGAGAAACGAGGGGAATGGTGTCTAGACATTTCAATTTGATTGAAATCCAACTCGAATACATACAACAACGAAGAGCACGTCAATTTATAGCCCAAATTGGGCGAAACCGTCCGATCTCCTTGATTAACGGTCAAGATGAAACGGTTCATCACGAACCGTTACAGTTAAGTCCCGGCCGTCCGATCTTGATCAACGGTCCGGATGAGCTCTGATGAGAAGCATTATAAAAAACGCATCGTTTGACGCCGTTGGATCGCGATCGGGTGGTCCAGATGCGATCCGCCCCTATTAATCGCAGCCGTTATAACGCTTTAATTTACGCACGTGTCTTGATCATCGTCGGTGGACCACTCCCCATCCGATCGACGCGTGAGATCGACGCGTCATCCCTTGATCCGGCGCTCCTCATCGCGCCACGTCACATCAAATCTGAGCCGTTATAACTAGATTAAAAGGCACGTGCGTTGATTTCTGATCCGTGGACCGCGCTCACGCGATCGACGCGCGAGATCTTGCGCGCCGCCCAATCTAACGCTCCGCACGTGTTCACGTCACCTGAAAGGTAAGTACAACGTGTGGATTAGTCCCACACGGTAATAATTATAGAAAATCGTTGGGTTTATAACACCCGACGGTTTAAAGGGTTAATAACCCTTCCCATATAGGGAAGGCTGAAGACCCTTTATATATAGTATACATAAAATATATAATGTATACAATGCGCCACATAGGCGTTGCGCGGGTTCGCGTGGCGCTGCCACGTGGCCTTGCGTGCCACGTCGCATCCATGTGGAGCCCGCGCCAAAATAAGCCCAATTTTTATTTTTTGTTTATTTAAAAACGGTTTAAAATTGAAAATAAAATCAGAAAAAAATCTAGAAAAATCCCTAAAAATTGTAAAAATCATATCTTTTAAAATACAACTCCAAATTAATCCAGATTTTTTTCATTGGCTCTGAAATTCAATTACCTATCATTATAAAAATTCAAAATATTTAAATAACAAGAGATTTAATTTATATTTCAAAAATACACTCATTTCCTTAAGATTTTAAGTTTAGAAATTTAAATGAATGTTTATAAAAATAATTTCTCTTATTATTTAACTTTAAAAACAAATTATAATCTCAAGTAAAGATAGGTTATAAAATCATTTATCCTTAATTTATCACAATTAACCCTAATTTAGTGTATTTTGAGATTATAACATAAATTTGCATGAAATGATAGAAATGCACTCAAAGTATGATAACATGCATATAAATGGAATGTTTTATGCCTTATTTTGCATTAATAATCATGTTTTATCATGTTAAGATTGCATGTTATCGCTAACCCATATATATATCTCAAGGGGGACTATCTGATGGATAGCAAAGGACACCTTATGTGCCCCCACAATCATCTAATGACTCATAGTCATCCAATGCCAATCATCTCATGACACGCTACAATGCCAGCTATATTCCAAACTACACACCCATCTGAAGAAGAAATGAATTTACAACAACATGAAGGACTCTAAAGAAACAAATGCAGAATCTACTTACATCAACACCAGGATCATTTATTGGGTCAACATCCTAAGCCAACGCAAGTAATTCATATATTTTATCGGCCATATCTTTACTTTCACCAATTAGTTCATCCAATAAGTCACACTGATCATCTTGGATTTTAGATTCAAGAGCAATCGATCATATGTCACCTATATTAAATAAGTTTGTGTCATATAAACCTTATTACACAAATAAGAATGTCCAAATAGTATATGGTACTCTGCTCAAAGTTTTTAGGGTAGGTAGTATTCGTATGGCTTTCTTGCATATCTATCACATGCTCCAATGCTATTTGTGAGTATCCTATCAGTCCAAAAAATTTCTAAGATAGGATGAATACACAATTTTCTTTGACAAAGTTGATTTTTTTTAATAAGGTTCAAGGATGGAGGATTGGACTTGCTAAAGTTCAATATGGGCTTTATTATCTGACTCACACAACACTAAGTCCAAGGAGGGAGACTGAATCCAAGATGGCAAAAATGACCTCACTTACATGAAGGATGAAATCACTCTTCTCCATTACACATTAGGACATCCATCTTTCTTTTTGCTATAGAATATGTACCCATTTTATTTTTAAAAATTTCCATTAACACTTCCATGTGTGATGCTTGTCAACTTGCCAAAATGAATTGCAATACATACCCTATGATAGGAAAAAGGTGTCACACACCTTTTGAACTTAAACATTATGATGCTTGGGGACCCTCTCCACACACTGATGTAGAAGGCCATCGATGGTTTTTAGTATGTGTGTACGATTGTAGTCATTTCTTCAAGTTAAATCTCTTGAAATAGAAATCCAAAACTACCAAACTCCTAAATTTTTAATCAATATATTAAAAAGGCAATTTGGTGTAAACATCATAGGTTATATGACAAAAAATGCTAGAGATTTCTGTAACGAGGCCAATGAATTCTATAACAATGAAGGAATTCGACATGAAACATCATGTCCCTACACTTAAACAAAATGATCTAGAAGAAAGGAAAATTGGAGATATCATGGATAAAGCATGGCAGTATTAACGGATGCATCTCTACCTAAGAATCTATGGGGATTTTCTATCATGACTGTGATATGTCTAATAAATAGACTCCCCTAAAAAAACACGTGGACTAAAATGTCCGATTGAAGTCATGAAAAAAGTTTTCCTACCATAAGACTCAAGAATGGTCTACCACCCAAGGTG
>CM044102.1:4367882-4417041 GCA_024174645.1 Lemna minuta | reverse complement strand
TCTCAATCTTTTTCAAAAGTATGTTGTAACCTTCACAAAAATTTCATACTCATCGGTGAATTTTGGATTTTGAAAGTCCAAAGGAGACTTCTCACTTTTATTGAAAGGAAACGGTTCAAACATCACAACAGTAGTGATTTATGCAGATGATATTATAATCTCAGGTCCATCACTTCAAGACATCGAAGAGGTTAAATCATTCTTGAGTACCCAATTCAAACTCAAAATATATTGGCACTATGAAATATATTTTTTGGGATTGAAAATTGCTCACTCCATTCAAGGAATTATCTTGTCACAGTGCAACTATGCTCTTCAATAGCTGGAGGACGTCAAATTCTTAGCAGAAAAACCGAAAGACACACCAATGGGTGCAGGGCAATGTCTCTCTCTTGATGACGGGAATCTTTTTGAGGATTCTTTCCAATTTACATGCCTTATTGGACGCCTAATGTATGTGACACTATCCTGACCAGATATTACACATGCTGATCACAAGTTTAGTGAGTATATGGAAAAGTCACAAGATATTACACATCAAATCTTCTGCTGGACAAGGCATATTTTCCTCCAACGCCTCAGAACTAAATTTGGATGCATTCTCTGATGCGGACTGGGCTGCATGCCTCAAGTTTTGAAGATCTGTAATGGGTTTTCATCTCTTCCTTGGCTACTCTTTAATCTCATGGGATTCTAAAAACTAACCTGCTGTCTCGCTATCTTCTGCTTAAGGCAGAATATAGAGCTCTAGAGGAAATTTGCTCGATAAATCTTGATATTCAAAACACCCACCCACAAACTTTTCTGTGATAACCAAGCTGTGAGGCAAATTGCCTCTGATCTAGAATTCCAGGAAGACCCAAAGAATATTGAGATTGATTGTCATATTGTGTATGATAAGGTACTTGAGAGTGTAGTCAAGCTCGTGCCAATCAATTGAAGGAGCCAATTAGCTTAAATTCTCACCAAGGTGCTACTATTACCACTCTTTCATGATCTTTTGTCCAAACTGCGTGGGATTAGCCCGAACTGCGTGAGCATGGACAAGTTAATGAGAAGTGAATCAAGTGACAACTGTGCTGGGTCGTCTTTCTTTTTGCATTTGAATGTGTCAGTTTGTTGTCATCAGTCATATTGTTTTTGCTTTAATGTTGTTACTCTGTCATCGTACTCACCTCCACGTCAGCAGAGGACGTTTGCTAAGAGTTATTGGGTCAGTGCGACAAGCGGCCCGATAACTGGTCGATGATATTTAATTCAAAAATAAATAAATTTAATTAACCGTTTGTGAAATGGAATTTATTGCTTTTCTTTCTGCTCTATAACGTGATTATCTTTCTTCAGCTCAAACTGACAGTCCAATTGTATTTACAGATTGATGGGCATGGCAGGGACATACTCGAAAGTTCCCACTTACAGGAGAAGATTCCAGCGCGTGGTGAAGGTCCTCATTGCACATTCATTGGGCAAGGAGTATTCAGAGGTTTCTGATAGAGGAAGCTTTAGGTCCCTGGGAAGCACACGGTCAAGCAAAGCTCAAGCTTCAATTGAAGCCGTACATTCTGAAGTCTGAGAAGTTTTGTATTTCAGCCAATTATTCTCGCTTTTGCTTCAACTGGCTGAAGAAGGATTATCAAACTGCTAAAGATCAAAAATGTTTTCTGTGCCCAAAACACCCTTCCATCTTTGAAGACTTTATGACCCACCCGGAGGGCAGAGGCACAAATTTAGTTGGGTAAGCTCTGAATTTTCTGCACAAATCTGCGCAGCTTATGGTCCGTCGGCATGGAAGAAGGATGCATAATTTTCATCTCCCACGATGAACATGTTACACGATGTCGATGCACATAAAAATTCAATGCTGTAATAGAACCTGAACTCTTCTTTGATTGAGTGCAAAATGTTTTTGTTAGCGTCTTCTTTCTTGGAAGACTTTGCTTCTATCCTGCTAATGGCATCGAATGTTATGTTGGTTTCTATTGCTGTTCAAATCTGCAGTCTCATATTTCAGCTTGTTATGGTTTTTGAAACTTACATATTTTCATGTTTCACCGGCGACACATAGATGATGATGATGATGCACATGAGAGACAAGTAGAGCCAGAAGAAAACTTCTTCGAAACAGACATTCCATCCCTTCGTCCCTGCTCTTGATAGTTTTCATACTTCACTCTCTCTTAAATCTTCTTAGACGCAGTGCAAACGTCGAAGGTCAGATATTCACAAATGAAGTGCAGTCAACATGCTGGAGGCAGATCCTGCCCAAGTACAGATCTCCGGCGTGCTTCGTACAAAGCGCGAGACATTTCTTGTTCAAACTCTCATGAACGGCGCCCATTCCTCTTACCCACTTCTCCTTCAGGGGATCCACGTTCAACCTATTCTGCAACAGCCGCACGCGATACAGCTGCACACCCTCTCCTCCGCAGAAATGCGCCGCACACGCCCGACCAGTCTCGCAGTCCGCTAATTTCACCAGAATCGAGCCCAGCGCGCCGTCGGGCGGTCTCGGATCCGCGAGATTCTGATCTCCCATAGTTCTGATTTCCCTCTCCGTCGGAAAGATTACCTCGTCCTCGCCGTCCCTGTTCCTCACTCTCAGATCCCTCGTGTAGTGCTTGATCGCCTCGCGTTTCGTCGACTCGTGCTTCCCCGCCAGGGTCAAGATGCAGGAGAACCTCAGATGATAGTCGACGATCGTCTTGACCAGTCGGAAGTTGCGGCAGCAGCAGAAGAATTCCAGCCACCCAATTCCCACTCCCGCGTACCACTTGACGATGTCGGCGTCGTCCAGAGCGAAGAGCAGCTTAATGGCCCTCGGCCGGCCCCTTCTGTTCGTTATCCCGGCCGTTACAACCGCTTTTCGAATTGCTTCCGCCGGCGCGCACACTCTAACGCACACTCTCGTCAGGTCTTCTACCGTCCTCTCCGCATATTTCGCCTCTTCTTTTTCTTCCTCTTCTCGAATCTGATCTCGGCTGTTGGATAATATCGACGATTTTTCGGGGTGCAAATATTCGTTGATTTTCCATTGAAAGCGATCGTAGGATTCGATGAGATCCCCCGGCAGTAGATCTCGCACTTGCTTCAAGTTCAAGAAATCACCGGAACGGAGCGTCCGATGCCAAACTCGTAGCTCTTCCTTTGACTGGAAGAATTTTTGCACCACTTCCCGCGCCCAGTCGCTGAACACTTGTCTGACCTCGGACTTGATTTTGAACTCGAATTGAAATTCTCCGGATTTTCTCAGCTTCTTGATGACGTGGCTCAGGATCTTAAGTCCGAGTTTCTTCCGTCTTGTTTCCCTCGCGTTCTCTAATTCCTGCACTTTCGCCGCCTTCTGCTTGAGATACTTCTTCCTCGCTCGGACGGCCTTCTCGGATAAAGGAGGCCGGAGCACCGAAGGCGGCACGGCCTGTATCTCCATTCCAAGGAAATTGATCTTCTCAGAGACCGCGCAGTGAACCGCGGTCTCCGATTTATTCACCTTCAGATCCAGATTCTCCTCTAGAAATTTCACCACTCTCTCTTTCGCTTCCATCGCGAGCATTTTCGATCCGGAACTGATCATGAGAATCTCGTCCAGATACCGAACAACGTATAGTCTGACCGGATTGTGGAAGATTGCGATCCTAGGGTACTGCTGCCGGACCTCCAATCGGAGCTCCCGGAGATCCCGATCCAAACCGTTGAAGTAGATATTTAATAGAAGCAGAGAGAATCCAGTTTCCTGCGGAAAACCTTTTCCCGCGTTATTCCCCCCGAATTCGATTTGCAGCGCTTCGGACACGAAGAGGCGTCGGATCAGATCGATCAAACTAGGATCCTCAATTTTCTCCTCGATAAAAGAAATCAGTCTGCTCAAATGCCGGGATTCAAATACTTGGCGGCAGAACGAAACGCGAAACCACCAGCTAGGGTTCCGGACGGCGGATTTAAGGTACCGGACGGCAGTATGGCGACCGATTCCCTTTCTTGCGCCGTAGGCAGAGCATTGCAGAATCGAGACTCGTATATCGCCTCCAAGGTTATGCTGATCGCCTCGATCACGACGCTTGAGCTTCAGATTCTGGGAGAACGAGGGACTCGCCTCTCACTCACTTCGAAGGCGCTATTTTAACGCAGCACGACTCGAGTCGAACTCGCCCCGCCGAAATGCTCGCGCGAGAGCTGCTCGACGGAAATCCCATACCGAGTTATCGCCGTCGGTAGTTCATCGTCCTCGTAATCGCCGCGGTTAATGTTGCTGCAGGCGGCGAGGAGTACGGAGGGGCGGGAGACGACGGAGGATAAGAGGTTGCAGAATTTGCCGCCGCCGCCGTACTGGCGGAGAACTAGGGCTTGGAGCTCGGCGGGCGAGATCCCGACTCCCGAAGAGTAGGAGAAAACAGAGGAAGGAAAGATCGCCCTGGTCAGGGCTGGGTTCCGCGCCCTGAGGAATATCATCGATTCCCTGTGCTGAAAACGCGATCCACTCGGCTAGACTATAAAAGGATACCGCTGTAGCCAAACACAAAAATTTTTAACACTTTTTGGTTGTCCAAGAAGGGTGGCGGGATGGCGAACGAGGGTGCTTCCGCCGATCTCAGCCCCAACAGCGCCTTCAGGTCTAACTAATTTCCTCTTCTCTCATGTCTTATGGTCTCACCCTCATAGAATCGTCCGATTTGAATCAGTAGCCCCGGGCGTCATTTCTACCTGGCGGTGGATCGTCACCACTTCAAAATGGTTTCTTTGCGTCAATTCTACCAGCACTTCAAAATATTTTCTAATTCGGCTAGACGAAATATTGATTAATTTCTCGTTTTCGCCGTTTCTCGGGCAGGAGACTCTGGTCGATCTTCTGGGCGTGGTGGGTCGTCGTCCTCGGCTTCCGATCGTGATATGCTGCAGCTCGCGCGACGATCTCGACTCCGTTTCCGCGGCGTTATCCGGCGCCTCCTACATCTCCCTATTGTATCTGGTAATCATTCTTTCTCCCACGATGATCGAGATTCTCTCTCCTCGACGTTGTCCCAACTATCGAGTGCAGTACAGCGATCAGTCCGAAGGGGAACGAGCCTTGACGCTGAATAAGTTCAGGAAGGCAACGGCGGAGTGGAATTCTGTTTGCTCTCGGCCTCTGCAGCTTGATGGAGATGAAGACCATTGTCCGTCGCATTTGATGGTCATCACAGATGCTTGCCTTCCGGCGCTATCGTTCGCTGAGGCTCCGCTTCAGGCACGCGTGCTGATCAATTTTGAGGTGCCCACAAAGGTGCGCCGTCTCGCACTCTTTTCTATTAATTCATCTTTTCACGGAAATTTCTTGGCCTAGATGATATGCGCTGCTCCTTAGATAATGTCATAATTTTCTAAAGAATTGGTTGTATGCTAAAATTTCCATTGAGAATTTGAAATTATTCTCCATTTCCTGGCAATTTGATTTACTGTATGCGTTCTTTGTGATGGTTAATTTTGTAACTATTTCTGTAAATGTCGACTGGCAAGGCTGTGGCAGTGGCCGTTGGAGAAGCCATGGCGACCGAGGTGAAGACCAAGGTAGGCGGCCATGGCATTGGGGATGCGATGGTGTTGCAGGTAAGGTGGCGGTGGCCTTAGGACTGGGACAGTTAGGCTCCGGTTGGGTCCCATGTGATGGGCCCTTGTCACAAAGATTGTCATAGTACTGATTGATTGTGGTGCAATTCACAATTTTCAGGTACAAGGTCTAGTGTCTCCACTCTCCTCCATGGTGTTATAATGGAGCCGAGACCTGGAAGTTCTAATGGGCCAATCCAGAGCAGTGGCAGAAGGGAGGTCTCCAGGGTTATTATGGGTAATGGGGAGTCAACACGCGGACAGGGAATCTGTGGGCAAGTCAGTCTGGACTTGCAGGATGTACTAGTTGATCTAATTTATCAATGTCGATTTGACACTGATTATCGAGTGGTTGAAGACGTCGGGATAGAGTAGAGGTGGACTGGGTGCAGTTGATGTTGACATTCTGTGCGGGGATGACACGAGTGAGATTATACGGCTGGCCATGCCTCAGCTGCAGCAGGATTTGCTCAGGGTGCTAGTGTTGGAGCTATGGCAAGATATGGGTGTGGAAGAGGTATATCAAATCCTTTTCAACGCTCTGTCGCTTCAGGACAAGCACAAAATATCCTGACATGAGGTGTTCTCTAGCCCTTCAGACGTGTCCCAGTCCCCACTGCAGGGTAAATTGTTGCATCAGCCTGACACGAGGAACCCTCTTCTTCTCAGTGTCCTTGGTCCAAATCCCAGAAGGCTGAGATCTAGCATCTGGTTCTCGATTTATTGCTGGCAGGTTTCATCCACTCGTCTATCTTCCAGCCTTGTGCTACTCATGCGTGAGGACGGTGGGCAGCACTTCCTTGTGGACTATCTTGTGCTCAACAAGGTGACTGTGGAAGACAAAATCCCAATCCCTTGAGTGGATGACCTGCTTGCGAGCTTAGTGGGTCATGTATCTTCCACTTGGCTGGACACGTAATCAGGTACCTCCAGATTCAATGGACATCCACTTGGCTTGGAACGTAGAGGACTGCTTTCTGGTGCACATGGGGTACTGATTTTCTAGTCACACTGTTTGGCCCGAATGCGCCAGCTACATTCCAAGCGCTCATCTGTATCTTTGCCCAGCCTTTGGATGTCCATTTTTCTTTATTGTCCATAGATAGTGCCATAATTTATGTTAATGGTCGATGATTCATACCATCAACTTTCTCATGGACTCTTTACTTTCAGGAAACCTACGCCCGGGCGTATGTGTCTTCAAGCTGTTTGGCGGCAGGTTCAATTTTCATCAAATCGTTTTCTTCTAGATGCATTATTATAATTAGATGAAAGATATTGATCTGTGAGTGTCTGTTTCCAGGTGGCATCGTGGATAAGTATGGTTGTTGGAGGTGAAGTCGTTGTCCTGAAAAGCCTAGAAGATGGCATTGGCTTTTCTATCAAGGACATGCCCATCTATGTGAGGCAGGTACTTTTAGCATGCTCCCACTCTGTAGCTTTACTTGGTGGTTTTCGGCTGAATTTCTCATTCACCATTTACTTGGTCATTTATTTTTCTATGGTACAGATCTCTGAGAGTGTGTGAGGACTACAGTGAAAGACTCCATGGACGTGATTTTCACACTTCGGTAAAAATTCATTGCAATTTTGTGCTGATATTTATGCTGGTCTCTTTTCAGAGGTAACTACTTATATGCATCTTATATTTGTTCATCAAACTTTAGGAAAGAGTTCATATAAATCTAAAGTCAAATCATGTTTGCCAACTATCTGGATATTTTCATAGGTCATTAACTTCTGCACTTGAGGAGATAATTTTTTAGAACACTACCAAGAAATGTCTGCATTAATTCGTTATTTTCATCAAAAACAAAATGTTATAAAATATTTAGCACCATCAGCGGCACCGCCACTAACTATTTCTCCTTGTGGGAGATGGAATAGTGGACTGGGAATAGGGTTGGGTATTTTGGATTGAGTCGACCATTTATCGTTGCTCAATCACTTGAATATATTGACGATTTTGAAAAATTGTCAACTTTAATCAGGTTGATGATCAATCTGAAATCATTAACTCAATCAATGAAATTGGTCCAGATATTATATGTCTGAGTTCAATAAAAAGTCACGTTTGAAATAAATGTGACTTGGAAATTCAAGCATGATTTTGAATTTTAATTATTCATACCAAAATTTAAACATTATTCTGAATTTTAAACATCATTTTGAACTAAATTAGGAGCCAAGAATTTTAAAAGGGTATAAAAGGTGATTATTAATTCTAAAATCAGTATAAATTATGTTTTATACCCTTCTTAAAATTGTAGTTTATATAATCTAGATTTTAAATGCAATGTACGCGTGATTATAATTCTGAATTTAAAATTTAGATTATTATCAACCCACTATTTTTGTACTCTTTTTTTAAAAAAGACTTCAGTTCACAATTACAATTCAAAAATGGCAAATCATTTTTTTATTTCAAGCACGAATTTACATTATTATATTTAATTTTGAATTGGAAACCATTTTTATACCCCTCTTTGAAATCTTAGTTCAAAATTTTGTTTATGGGATCAAATCATGTTCGAATTTGCAAATCATTTTTTTATTTCAAATAAGAATTTTCAATTTAATATTTATTTTTAACTTAAAATCTATTTCATACCCCTTCTTGGAAAACTTAGTTCACAATTCTGTTTCCAAATGTAAAATCAAATTCCAAATTACAAACATTTTTTATGTCCAATAAGAATGTCAATTGCATATCCCCTTTTTCAATTTAGAGTCATTTTCCTACCCCCTTTTGAAAATGTTATTTCAAAATTTTTCTTCATAATTAAAAATTCAAGTTTAAAATCACTTCTTTTTTTCAAATAAGAGTTTCCAATTTAATGCTTGTTTTGTAAATTGAAAAGCATTTGTACACCCCTCTTTGAAAATCTAAGTTCAATATTTTGTTTATGAATTCAACTTCATGATCAAATATGCAAACCATTTCTTATTTCAAATAAGAGATTCCAATTTAATAATTATCTTTCGATTTATAATCATTTTCATACCCTTTTTTGAAAACTTTTGTTCAAAATTTTTTTTAATTGAAAATCATTTCTTATTTTGAATAAGACTTTTCAGTTCACTATTTTATTTAGAAGATGGAAATCATTTTAAATTCGCAAATATATTTTAAACTGGATTTTCAATTTTGAAACAAATATTTGAACTAAGAATTTCAAAAGTGGGTATGTGAATTTTTGTCAATTTAATCTAATTGAGGATACAAACATGAAAGAACAACACAAAAAAGTGGAACATACACATGTATGTCCATTGGAAACATAAGCAATGAGGACTAATAATGAATATTAGTGGAATATTCAATTACTTATCTTCTTGACTAAAATACTTATCAATTTATATCTGTGTGTAAACTGTGAGGTAAATGATCTGAACTTGATGAAAAACTAGACAGAAGCCTATTCGGCTGATGAATACTTGAACAATAGAAGACTATGAAAACTCTTGGAAATGCTCACAAAAGAACTTCAAACTCACAAAATTTCTTTTAAACTTGTGTTTTGTGATCTCCAACTGAATAAAACCTTGTTATGTGATATAACTTGGTTGTTTCCAATCTTGGCATTGTCTCTAGAGTGTGAGGATGCAGTTCGGTATGGCAATCAATCTTGGCATTGTCTCTCTCTCGCTCTCTCTCTCTCTCTCTCTCTCTCTCTCTCTCTCTCCCTCTCCCTCCCTCACTCACCCCCAATTTTGACTTTATACCTCATGTCATTACTATCAACAACTACCCTAAGATCAAGCTGTGTAATGTAATGGTTTATGTTGAAGAAATGATCTTCACATCTCTATCCTCATCTTTCTTATAATTTTATTTATTCTCTTTCAAGAATTGTATCTGTACCCTATCAAGGTGACCATTAGAATATGACCGTTATAGACTGATTGTCACCTTCCCTCACCTCACTTGTATAAATACCACCGATTTGAAGAACAAATATATGTTTTCCTTCTTTGTACGTCCCGAATTTCTCCAACTCTGACTCACTGAGTATTAGAGCTAGATGGTTGGAAAACAGAGGTGAGTTTTTTATGAGTTTTCTTTGTTAAAACCAAGTAGGAAGGAATCAAGTATGGTTCCTCTTGAAGAAATCAAGTAGGAAGGAAAAAATTTCTATTTGAAGTTTTTTTATCAATCAACCATATGTAAAAGAGAGAATACCACTGACTAAAATGGTCACCACTTCTTAGGGACCATCAATTTCCATAGGATATTGATGGTTGTCCCAATTACCTGTAGTGGCACCAACAATCTAGTTTATTGGCCATAATATCTATCTATGGCTATTGCACATTCAGGCTATTCCAAAACCACAAAAGCTCTTGGATCATCTCACCAACCAAGCTCCACCTAAAAACAAAGCCTCAATACAAGCGATGGATTGTGGAAGAGGAGGTCCTATATACATGGATTATTGACTCAATGACAACCAAACTCACCAATTACTATCAAGGAAATTATGGGATGTTACCCATAAATATCACTTAAATAAAAATGTCTGAGTATATCACCTCCTAATGGGACTAAGAATTGACTTTGAGGAGATTTGAAGGCAATTGTCTCACCAATAGAATCCTCTATCCTTTGAGGATGCTATTTCACAATTGCTTAGTGCAAAATGCTAACTCCAAGAGATGAAGGGGAGCAGTGAAAGCTTTTCCTATGCAGTTACTGTTATGTCTAATCTCTATTAAGTGGACATAGTTATGTATTATTGTGTATTAGCAATCATTTAATCCCATTAAGTGATTCAATTATATTTAATATGGGGATTACGATATTTATTTATGTGTGTGGAGGTTAATTATGTGTAGAGGCAGTAAATCAGACATTAGTCATTAATGGGCTGACTAATGACTGATTAGAGGCTTAAGTTTTCCTCTATATCTATAAATAGGAGGCCATAGTCCACTTGGATAACCTGATGCTCATAACCCTCAAGAGAGAATCCCATTTCCTCTAGAGATTAGGAGGTTACATTGGGGATATCCAAGAAGGCTATTCTCCACTTTAGTAATCTACTCCGAATGAAGATTAATCCGGTGAATCCAGGTACGTGTTTAATTCCGTATTATGAATCTGATTATTTGGATGAATCATGATGCATAATTAAAGTTTCTAAAAGTTACAACTCTAGTAAGAACTGCTCCTAACCTAAGTGGTTCATCAACTTCAAATCCAATGAGCACCAAGAAGCCTCAATCCAAAAATAAACATAATTTGTGGTGCAACTACTATAAAGAAGAGGACATATGAAGGAAACCTATTGGAAGCTCCATGGAAAACCCCCACAAGCACATCAGATAACTAACCCATATATATATCTCAAGGGGGATATATCTCAATGGACACCTTATGTATACACAATCATCTAATGACTCATAGTCATCCAATGCCAATCATCTCACGACACGCTACAATGCCAGCTATATTCCAAACTACACACCCATCTGAAGAAGAAATGAATTTACAACAACATGAAGGACTCAAAAGAAACAAATTCAGAATCTACTTACATCAACACCAGGATCATTCATTGGGTCAACATCCTAAGCCAACGCAAGTAATTCATATATTTTATCGGCTATACCTTTACTTTCACCAATTAGTTCATCAATAAGTCACACTTATCATCTTGGATTTTGGATTCAAGAGCAACCGATCATATGTCACCTATATTAAATAAGTTTGTGTCATATAAACCTTATTACACAAATAAGAATAACCAAATAGTATATGATACTCTGCTCAAAGTTGTTAGGGTAGGTAGTATTCGTATGGCTTTCTTGCATCTATCACATGCTCCAAAGCTATTTGTGAGTATCCTATCAGTCCAAAAAATTTCTAAGATAGGATGAATACACAATGTTCTTTGACAAAGTTGATGTTTTTTTTGTAATAAGGTTCAAGGATGGAGGATTGGACTTGCTAAAGTTCAATATGGGCTATATTATCTAACTCACACAACACTAAGTCCAAGGAGGGAGATTGAATCCAAGATGGCAAAAATGACCTCACTTACATGAAGGATGAAATCACACTTCTCCATAAAACATTAGGACATCCATCTTTCTTTTTGCTATAAAATATGTACCCATTTTATTTTTAAAAATTTCCATTAACACTTCCATGTGTGATGCTTGTCAACTAGCCAAAATGAATTGTAATACATACCCTATGATACGAAAAAGGTGTCACGCGCCTTTTGAACTTAAACATTATGATGTTTGGGGACCCTCTCCACACACTGATGTAGAAGGCCATAGATGTTTTTTAGTATGTGTGTACGATTATAGTCATTTCTGCTAGTTAAATCTCTTGAAATAGAAATCCAAAACTACCAAACTCCTAAAAATTTTTAATCAATATATTAAAAGGCAATTTGGTGTAAACATCATAGGTTATACGACAAAAAATTCTAGAGATTTCTGTAATGAGGTCAATGAATTCTATAACAATGAAGGAATTTGACATGAAACATCATGTCCCTACACTTAAAAAAAACGATCTAGAAGAAAGGAAAATTGGAGATATCATGGATAAAGGCATGGCATTATTAACGGATGCATCTCTACCTAAGAATCTATGGGGATTTTCTATCATGACTGCGATATGTCTAATAAATAGACTCCCCTAAAAAAACACTTGGACTAAAAATGTCCAATTGAAGTCATGAAAAAAGTTTTCCTACCATAAGACTTAAGAATGGTCTACCACCCAAGGTGTTTGGTTATGTATGTTATATTCACACCCACAATATGGTGACTGAAAAATTATATGCTAAGGCTGTGAAAGGATTATTTGTGGGATATTCCATTACATAAAAAGGTTATGGCTGCTATCTAGCCTCTCCCCAGAAAAATCTTCGTCACCAGAGATGTTTTTTTATATGAAAACACACTTTACTATCAAGCTGTCAATACAAATGATCTAGGGTAGCGATCCCCATAGCATTGAGACCCCATGTCTACTTCCATCTGTGGAACCAGCAATGACTCTAGAAAATCCAAATCCTCCAGATCAAACCTCAGATGGGCATCAACAAGGTACTCTTACTCCATTCCCAACATATTATGTCAAGAAGAAACATTGAGAGTCCTCTCAAGGACCACCCCAACAATATCTTCTTCCCATTCTTTTGAGGAACCTGTGAGTTCTACAGAAATCCTACAAGAACAATCTACAAATGTCCAAGATGCCATGGCAGAAAGAGAGGAACTGCCTATTGATAACATGCATTTATAACTTGAATTCTTATCCTAATTAACTCATATTCATGCTTATTTTATGTGAATATGATGCATGTTATCATACTTTTTAGGAATTTTCTCCATTGGCATGTCATTTCACTAAAGTTGATATTTATGCATAAATTAGCGATAATTTCATGCTTAATAGATGATTAATCTTTTGTTAAGTTTAAATTAATAGAAGTTAATCTCTTGTATTGAATGATTTTTGACTTTAGTAAATGTTTGGAAGGATAATTTCAAGATGAATTTATGATTTAGAATGTTTAGTGAGAAATGATTTAAGTAAATTCTAATTCATCTTGATTTCTTCTTTGAAAATATATTTTAAATGATATGATGTTAAAAAGGAAGAAATTTGTGATCCAATGGAGAAAATTTGAGTTAAAAAGGAGTTATACAAATGAAGTTATGAATTTCTTAATTTTATAGTATTTTCTGGATTTTATTTTGATTTGTCGGGATTAAATCGTGCAATCGGACGGTCAGGATTAAATCGCGCAATCGGACGGTCAGGATTAAATCGCGCAATCGGACGGTCAGGATTAAATCGCGCAATCGGACGGTCGGGATTAAATCATGCAATTGGACGGCTAAAATCACACGGAGTGGAATCCGCGTCATGGGCTACGATCCCACCGATTACGCGCGATCTAACGGCTGAAATTACACGGAGTGAAATCCGCGTCACGAGCCACCAATTTCGCGCGATCCGACGGCTGAAATCACACGGAGTGAAATCCGCGTCGTGGGCCACGATCCACCAATTTCGCACAAACTTATCTATAAATAGGCCTCATCTCCATTGTAAAATTCATCTTCTAATTAGCCTCCTTTTGGAGGTTGGCCATAAGGATCAAGGCTGCTAGGGATCAACTATCTAGGTATGTTTAATTATCTTTTGTTCTTCTTATGTTCTTGTGTGTTCGCCTGGTATCTAGGATTGTGCGGCGTGACGAACCGAGTGCATCTAGATACCCGACTTGCTTCTTCGTATCCTCTTTTGTGATCGCTTGTTCCATGGCAAGAGTGTTTCGTGTCGAAAGGCCAAAGGAGCACCGGTGGATCAGGTTTTATCTTCTTATCGTATTTAGAATTAATCACCATTGGTTGAATCGATCTCGAGAAAGTTAGAGGGCCTTGTCACTGAGATCCCCGCTCAAGGCTAGGGCTAGGGTCTTAGCCCCGTGAGGACTGAGGATAGGGGGCAAGGTTGCTACTATGCGAGTTCTAGTTGCTTATTCAGCTCATTATTCTACCGTGATAAACGCCAAGCTTGGGCGGTAATTCAAGCTCCGGTAGAATAATGATGACTGCGTCACGATTAGACGGATTGACCAACATTTAGGGTTTATGTGTTAATCTTAGGACATTTCCTTCCTCTTATATCAATCTATTAATCAAACCAACTACAAAAATATCTTCTCTTGTTCTTGAACTTTTGATCAATTCGTGAAGGAATTAAGCAAATTTCGAGGAAGATCTTTAGTTCATCGTGATCCCCCTGCGTTTAGACTCAATTCCGAAGGGATTGGAGCGGGATTGATCACAAATTCCTCCTTGATTTCATCGAATTTTCCCCTTGAATTCTGAAATTCCGTGAGAAAGGATCCGAGCAAATTCACTCCAATTCGCGCAAATTGGAGCTTAATTCTCATGGCAATCGGGTTAGTAGTGAGATTCCATCGATTATCAAGAGATAATTTGAGTTTTTATTAGATTTAGAAGTTTAATTTTGTAAATTAGTTCATAGTGTTCTTCATTTTCCTCAATTTTAGGTCTGAAAAGTTTCTGATTTTGAAAATAGAATATCTCTTTGATTATAATTCCAAATCACTTGATTTTGGTTTCATTGGATTCCTCTTTTCATCAGATTTCCATGGATAGCAAATTCATCAAATTCTGACTTCATTTGGCCCTTCAATTTAACGTTTGACGAAGGACTGTTCATCTTTCATCAGAAGTCAAACGTTGACTTTCGGGGTTAATTACTTTTGATTGACAAATCATAATTTGATAATTTTGGTCTTGTTGGATTCCTCTGGTTCTTAGCTTTCCATTGACATAGAAATTGCAAGATTTAGATTTCATTTGGGCATTCAATTTAAAGATTTCCTCTGAGGTGTCGATTTCGGAGATTTTCTGATCATTGATTTTCAATAATTCATAATAAATCCGTTTCTTATCCAAAAATTACGAAATATATATCAATAAATTCCATTTTCTCTCTAGTTTCCAAATATCTAATTTTTGTAATCTTCTGACTCTGTTTAATTCTCTGATTTTGCAGAACACCTACTGTTGGTCAAAGTCAATGCTTTGACTTTGACTTTTCTCTGTCAAATCCGAGATTTCAATTCTTAAAACTTCTTATTTACCTTACTTATATCATTTCCATATCTTACATCTTATTTTCTCTTATTTAAAACTCCTTTTAAACCTAAGTTTGACCAAGTCAACTCTGCGATTAAAGTCAACCCTGCTCTCTGTGGATCGACCCGATACTTACCCAATACTTGATTATTATATCTTGTCTTTGTGAGTTCGGTTTTATAAATTTTGTTTGACCATCGTCTTTGTGTTTTAACGACGCACGAAAATGACACGTCACCTATCGCCCTATGAAAGGGTAATCGTAAATGTGTGAAACCTCTTCCATATTCTAAAATATAGAACATTATAAGGCAAGATTAGTGGCTGAGGGATACTCTCAAACCTACGAAGTGGACTATAAAAAACCTTTGCCCTTGTGGCAAAGATGAACACTATTAGAATTTTAATTTCCCTAGCAATGAACCTAGACTAGGAGCTAAAACAATATGGTATTAAAAACGAATTTTTACATGGAGACTTAGAAGATGACATTTATATGCATATTTCCCTTGGGTATGAAGATAAATTTGGCGGAAAAAGGGTTTGAAACAGCCCCCTCGAGAATGGTTTGGCAAATTTAAAAAAACTATGAAGTGACTCAAGTAAAACAATGTAATGGTGATCACACAATATTCTTCTAGCACTTTCTTTTGGGGGGAGTCATTATCTCAATTGTGTTTGTCGATAAAATCATTATCACAAGGAGTGATACTAGTGAAGCTAAGAGACTTGAAGACCATATTACACAACATTTGAAATTAAAAACCTAGGACCCTTGAAATATTTTCTAGCAATACAAATAGCTATGAGAAAGAAGGGAATTCTTTTGACTCAACAAATATATTTCCTAGATCTCCTAGATGAAACCACTAAATAATGAAGATCCCATAGTCGAGATGAACTCATTTCAGAAATTAATTAGCAAATTGTTATATTTATCTCATACTCGACCTGTTATCTCTTATTCAATAAATGTATTGAGAAAATTTTTGCATAATCCTTGAAGGTTATATTTTCAAGCTGCTCTCATGGTGCTAAGGTATCTCAAGGGCACTAATAGATTTAATTTTGTATACTAACTCTGATTATGTTGAATCTCTAATGGATAGCACGTCTACAACAGGTTATTACACCATGGTAGGGGGTAACTTAGTGGTATTATGCAGCAAAAAAAAGACTACTTCCATGTCAAGCACGAAGGTGGAATTTCAGGCAATGTCTAATGGCATAGATGAAGTTTTATGGATCCACGAGATACTTAAGGATCTAAAATGCACTCATGAGGAGCCAATTTAAGTATTATGTGATAATAAATCTGCCATTGGTATAGTTCATGACCTAGTGTATTGATAACATGCAAAAGAGAGCAAGTAAGGATGCTCATCTTTGTCATAATTTAGTTACAAAATTCATAATCCATTATCTTTTGTATGTTATTATATGATTATGCCAAGATGAAAAACTTCTAGATGAATGAGGTAAACGTCTTCCAAGAGGTGATCTACTTTTACGATATTTCGTTCTGTTTCATTTAATTTGTTTTCTTAGATTTAGACTCAGTTTTCTATTACTTCCAGGATTGATTTCTTCGTATTCTAAAAAGATTCATTGAATTTAATTTCAACATATATTTTGCAGTAAAAAGTAATTTTCATGATTTTCTTTTTCTTTTTCTTTTTTTGGTGAATGTGTGCGTAATCAGTGTAAGATTTGGATTTACGAGAGAAATATGCTTGATCACCTTTTTCACAGTCTTTTCCTTTCTTTAATTCTATTACAGTCAATTACGGTAAGAGAAATCTTACTGTAAGCCTTAAATCTTGTTTGATTTAGAAGAGATACATTAAAAAGTATACTAAACAAAGAATAATTAGGTGGAAATCCTTCTCCGCATTTTTTTTTTGATAATATTGCATAAGCAAGAGTGGATGCATTGAATGTAGGGAAGTCATATCAGCAAGATAAATCCCTTAGGGACCTAGTCCATTTAGGAATAATAATAAAAAAAGAAAAACTAAACATAGTAGTAGGATAAGTACAAATAAAAGGTGACAAGATGATACATGAAGAAAGAGGATTGATATATTGATATAGGATTGATATAAACAGTTATAACTAGAGAAGTATTCTTACAAAAATAAAATAAATGATACACAAAATTCCTTGTAATTCACTCCTTTTATTGATAATAGCCATAAGATTTAGTTAAAAATAAGAGCTACGGAGTAGTCTTACTGAATTGAAGTGCAGTGGAAGAACATCACATAAGTAAAAGAAGGATTAGCATTGCCTCCCTTGGATTCGACCCCTTACTGAGCTATACTTTGGGAAGATAGGAAATTATTTATGATAAATAATATTGCATAAGCCCAATAAAACCATTACAATGGCATGAGATTTCTATCTGGATTTGGACATATTATATATCATGATCAGATCAAGTATGTGAACATCAACTTGTTCTATATCAAGGAAATTTTTGACAAGAAGATTCTTAGCACACATTACATACATTCAGCGGAACAATGTGCAGAAATCTTTACTATCCAGCAGAGTATTCTCAAAACTCATTTCTAAGCAATAAATGATAAGTCTTCATTCCTACACTTGAGGGGAAGTGTTGAAGAAATGGATGATCCTCACATCTCTACCCTCATCTTTATTACAATTGTATTTATACTCTTTCTAGAATTATACTTATACCATGTCATAGGTGACCATTAGAATATGACTATTATAGATCGATGGTCACTTTCTCTCACCTCACTAGTATAAATATAACTGGTCTAAATGAATAAACCATCTTTCTTCCTTCTTCCTTCTCTATTCTTCCAAAATCTCTCAAACTCTGATTCACTCGTAGTATTCAAGTTCATTAGTTTAATCTTTTATAGCAAGTAAAACAAATTACACCATGAATATATCAGTTTGTATACCCTAGTGCTATATCAAGTCTCAAAAGCTTACCAATTTACATGGATTATTGTAGAGACTTGTTGTCAATTGTCTATGATGTCATGTGTATAAAGAACATGGTGGATTTATATGGATTCATGTGCAGGATTCAATATTAGAAAATACAGAATTGGGTAGATGCATGTGTATGCATGTGTATCCATGGCCCCTAATCATTCATCTTGGAAATAGGAAGAGAGAACGAATATTTATAAAAGATGTTTACGCATATGGATATTCTTAGTTGAGACTCATGGGAGTCTATTTAGAGGAAAACAATGATATTTACCTTTTCAACACTGACCTTTGACATTTATCACTTGAAAACATCACCTGCTCAATGTAACAAAATATAAACATCAACTGAACATATCCCAATAAAACACTTAGTTGATCAAAATATCCTTGTTCTTTCACAATTTATTGCATCAAGGTGGCCATTGGACATTGTCATGAATTTTGAACAGTACTTGGTGCCACCCCTCTTCCATGCTCTGGCAACTTGGATGGATTAATGGACTAGACTAGTTGTCTTTACATTTTTCATATTTCTCCATTTACCATCATCCGAGACACCAAACTATGATGGGAGAAAATAACTGATAATCAACTTGAGAAGTGTTAGAGTGTAGGGTGTTTTGGCAATCAGGTTGTCTAAAACCATTTTGGTGATTTGGTTCTGTATTCCATGGTTGACTGTAAAAAGACTATTGAATACAACAAGATCTACTCTCTATAAGATTGACTGCAACCTAAACAAGAAATGAGACATTCCAAAGCATAATTTAGGAAGGTGACTTCATAGTCTCCAGGAAAACCTCCAAGTCAAAGTTATCAGAGCATCCCCACATTAATCTAGTCACCACCGAACACATTAAGTAGGATCCTCCAATTAGAGAGAGAGAGAGAGAGAGAGAGAGAGAGAGAGAGAGAGAGAGAGAGAGAGAGAGAGAGAGAGAGAGAGAGAGAGAGAGAGAGAGAGAGAGAGAGAGAGAGAGAGAGAGAGAGAGAGAGAGAGAGAGAGAGAGAGAGAGAGAGAGAGAGAGAGAGAGAGAGAGAGAGAGAGAGAGAGAGAGAGAGAGAGAGAGAGAGAGAGAGAGAGAGAGAGAGAGAGAGAGAGAGAGAGAGAGAGAGAGAGAGAGAGAGAGAGAGAGAGAGAGAGAGAGAGAGAGAGAGAGAGAGAGAGAGAGAGAGAGAGAGAGAGAGAGAGAGAGAGAGAGAGAGAGAGAGAGAGAGAGAGAGAGAGAGAGAGAGAGAGAGAGAGAGAGAGAGAGAGAGAGAGAGAGAGAGAGAGAGAGAGAGAGAGAGCGGAAAAGCTAGCTGACCTGCTGCTGATTTCCGAAGAGAGGATAAGCTCCATATGCAGCAGCATAAATACCAGAGCTATGGGGAGGGACCACATAACCATACCCATCAAAGAGCTGCCCTCCATAGTACGGCAGGTTGCTCCATTGTGCAGCTGAATCTCCCCGTGACTGCACAGAAGAGTGTTATCAGGAGAATGGGTTTATCTTGTTTTCTTTCTTTCTCTCTTTAAAAATGGCAGGGAGGGGAGGGTAGATGAAGCACATTTCTATTTATGCCATTGCGGCCCCAGGATAGGCGTACAGTCTGCTTGCCAATAATTGTGCCATTGAGATTCCGTAAAGCCTCCTCTGCATTATTCCTGCAAGGAAAAAAACAGTGCAAGGACATAATATTTCTTTCTTTTTTGCTTTTTTTTTCTTGTGGTTGGAAGAGGTTGGGGAGGAGAAAGAGAGAGAATTGGGCACCTGTACACAAACTGGACAAAGCCACACTGCTTGCCCGCAGGGATTTTGATGGAGGAAATGTCACCATACTGAGAGAAAACCTGCCTCAGATCATCCTCACTTGCATTCAGGTCCAGCCCTCCGACAAACACCTGAACAAATGATACAAGATTAATATCCTGAACTCATTGTAAGTAATAGCATCCCTCTACAAGTCGGACGCCATTGAGATTCGGGAGAAAGCAACTCACAGTTGTGTTACTAGAATCTGCATCTGCATGAGAGGCTTGAGAGCTGTTGGATGAAAACCCTGGAGTATTGAAGAATACAAAAATGGCTAATGACGAAGACACATGAACTTAGTTTGTGGAAATAAACGATTTGGCCAATAGATTCAGAACTCGAGAAAAATTGAGTTGTGCAAAGTACAAAAATTGCAAGTTGGAGAATTTTCACCCAGGGATCATTGAACGGGAGATTGGTTGTTGAAATAAACTAACCGGAATACATAACCTAAAAAAAGACCGAATATAATTGATCATGAAGAAGGATAGTTTGAAGAAACACTACATTTCTGCAGAAGGAATATTGCTTAAGCAAAAAATTAAGGGTTCACAGACATCATAGTCAAGAAATAGGACTTCTTTTTTTTTTTGGGGGGTGGGGGAGGCATCCGCCAAAAGGAAAGCGGAGAAACTAACTTATTCAGAGTTCGTCTAAGGTGAATCTCTAAAAATTAACTGGTTCAGAAAAAAGATTCATTAGAATCAATGCAGCTTATCATTGGGGAGAAAAACAATGACATAATTTAACTCTAAATGATCCCAGAAGCAGGAGAACACTAATAAATCCATGAAGAAAATTGTTGCACAATAGATGCTTACAAGTCACTGGGCTTCCTCTGTTGAACATAGTTACATCCTTGATAATGACGTTTTTAAATTGCTTATGCGTGTATATATATATCGATAGATATAAAGGGATAGTGAACCTGCATAAATAGAGAGATAGATATTGCTAACTATACATATTTATTCACGAAATCAAAGGAGATTACTGTACCCTTGATGCTTGAGCCCACAAATTTATATACATAAGGGAGTTGTGATGTAGCCCAGAATGTAGCCCAAGAGCCCATTTTCTACTATTATGGGCAAGTTCTTATTGGAGGCCCATTTAAAGGCTTTTGGGCCTTGGGAGAATTCTTAGGACCTGACACATTTGTCAGACAATCTCCTAGGGACCACAAATATTTATGACATGCCTTGAAAACTACAAATATCTTTCTGGAGAGGCCTGACAAGGCCTAGAAGATTTACTTTTGCTTTTGTCACTTCCGTCTCTGACACATGCATGCTATCAGCGTTGTATTTTTAAGACTTTTTGTTGTCTTTTCATGGGTCAAATCACTTAGATGACCCTTACTTTTTGAGGCCTATATAAGGCCCCCATTGTAACACTGGAAGACACAATTTTGAAGTTATCCCTTTTTGAGAGCTCTGCTTTCTTCTCTTGAGTGTTCTCCATGTTAGATAGTGCTCTATGCTTATGGATTCAAGTACACCCCTTGTGGATTCAAGGGTTGAAGAAGTTAGTTCTGTAGACTTAGAACCTAACCCTTCTTGAAGATCAAGGTTTGTGAATTCAAACTTCTGTTCTTCATCTATCCTGCGCTAAGGCTGCGTCAAGTTGTGCTTGAGCCAACAAATTCCAAAGCACTTTCTATATCAAGGATAACTTTTAGAAGGGGAAAACCAGAATGGCAGTGTCCCATCAAGGGTTACAATGGGGGCCTTTTGCAGGCCTCAAAGAGTAAGGGACATTCAAAACGACAGTACCCTTGACAAGGACAATTTCAAACAACCTGACAGTACTTATTTGATAGCAAAATGTCAGATGAAATTGACTAAACAGAAGATGTCTGGCTCTGACAGGCCTGGTCAAAGATATTTGACAAACTTTGGACTACTGTTTGATGTGACAGAAAATGTCTTTAGTTCCAAGACGACCCTCTGGAGATACCTATCCTTAGCTCATAGAAAGTTCTGCCTGAGTCCAGTAATCTCAGAAAGTTCTGCTAAATTAACCCCAATTGATGGAACTCCATCAACAGATGGTTTTGCAGCCACCACCATTCGATGAATAGGTGGGTACATCATAAACACAATGTGAGGCTCTTCCCTCATTCTGCTACCTCTTTTGAGGAGTTTCATACTGCCGCAATTCATACTGCTGTACTCTCTAGATTACACAGAAGCTGAGGAAATTCTATTTCTTTCTTATTTTTCCCTCTGGATGATTGATTTCCTTTCCAGAGAGTTTGTTCATTCTCAATGAAGAAAACTGCTTCAAAGGCACATCAGGAGTTCTGTTTGTTTTGCCATGAATGACCACCACTCCACTAAACACATGATACTCACCGCCTGATCTTCTCTTGGAGAATCATTTCCAGAAATTCAACTTTTCCTGGACCTTAATCAGGGTCTCTTGGGAACATGTGATCAAACAATTTCAAAGGCATAATAGTTGTTGAAAATTCAATACATAATTCTACATTCAATATATATTCCGGAATAATTAAAATTTCCAATTTTCCAAATATTTCATATTACCAAGTTCAACTCTTTTTGTACAGAACAAGCTTGTTAATAAACAACACATCTAGATCAGTTGAATGTCCTTGCAGTGCATATGAAATGATGCCCTTACAAGCAAAGGAAAAGGAAATCAGCCTAGGGGCTCAAAACTGTATTCAGCTCACGATGGGTCTGACCCCAGCAGAGCCTACTAAAGGCATTCTGAAGGAACAGAAGAGGCAGTCAAGTATTGAACCTATGTTTCCTTACCCTCCTCTCTCCTTCCCTTTTTTAGCATCCTAATATCCTTTCCCAATGCCTGTCACAGTTTTGTCCCCATCTTCTGCAGAACGTGGCACTTCCCTTTCCCTAACTTTACCTTCTTTATTTATCTAGTTCTCCCATCTCTGCATTCAGAACGAGACATTGTCATCTGTAAAGAATCTATGCTAAAATTAACTTGGGAGCTCACAAGTTCCATGATATAACAGGGTTGTATCAAGATGCTGCATTTGCTCCTCTCACCAAGACTTCTATGGCAACCTATTAAATACTTTCACTTTGACAATACTCATGGTCAGCTGAGTTCTTTTCCTTCATCATATTACACACTGTTAAACTACAGAGTTTCTGCAACTAGATCAGAGGTGGAGGTATCCTTGAGAGAGAGGATTTCATTCAGAAGAGAAAAAGGGAAGAAGATAAATCCATTCATGAGTTAATGAGGTCTTATAGAGGGATAAAGTGACTGTAACTCTCTAAAGGTCACGTATTCCAACAATCACTTAGCGGTAGGGTATAAAAGCAAATAGAAAAAAGTATAAATCAATTTAAATAAAACTAAGGAACAGATGTAATCTGCCTCCATTTTCTTTACACTCTCCCTCAAGTGCAGGAACGGATACTGTTCGTTCCAAGCTTAGTGATTAGTTTTGAGAAGACTTTGGTGAGCAAGCCTTTAGTAAAAATGTCTGCACACTGTTCTGCTGCATTGATGAGAATCGTGTCCAAAGTTTTTCCTCAAGCTTTTCTTCGATGTAAAAAAGACTGATGTTCACCTGTTTGAACCTGCTGTGGTAAACTGGATCGTGTGCTATGCTGATTGCCAATTTATTGTCGCAAAACACTTTGATTGGCTCCTCATAGGGGATGTTTAATTCCTTGAGGATACCTCGTATCTTAAGGACTTCATCGATGCCACTTGACATCGCCCTGAATTCTGCTTCAGTGCTTGACTTTGACACCACACTTTGTTTCTTGCTCCTCCGAGTCACCAAGTTGCCTCCTAACATCGTACAATAGCCAGTCATAGATCTGCGGTCAATCAAAGACCCAGCATAGTCAGAGTAACTATAGAGTACCAAGTCTAATTTACCTGTCTTCATGAAGGTGAGTCTTCAAGAAGGTGAGTCAGTATAGAGCAGCCTGAAAGTGAGATCTTCTAGAACTGTGCATAAACTGACTTGATACATTGACTGAATATGAGATATCAGGACGAGTGTGAGATAAGTACAATAATTTTCCAATCAGTTTTTGATATGAGTTTATTTGTGTTGGATCGTCTTCTTTTCATGTCAATTGAGGAATAACCTCAATTGGATTGTCATTAGTATGACACTGTAGAAGTTTGGTTTCATTTAGGATATTTAGTATACATTTTGTTGGGACATAAGTAGTCCCTTGCATGACTAGAAGACATTTTAAGGGTCATACTGCTGTAATTTCTATATCCAGAAGACATTTTAAGGGTCCCAAAATTTTTAACTTCAATGTGCTTAATTAGGTGATCTTCTATCTTCTTTGATTCCTTATCACTGTTCCCTAATGGAAGCCTTATCACTGTTGATTCCTTATGTCATCCACATACACAATTAGAATCACTATTACCCCTGAAGAGACCTGCTGAAAGAGTAGGGTATGATGACCGTTACACTGTCTATATCATAAGATTTTTATAATTTTGGAGAACTTTCCAAACCATGCTCTAGAGGATTGTTTTAATCCATACAAAGCCTTTTTTAATCTACATACTTGGTTCCTATTTGTAGCATGCTCATACCCTGGACTTATTTGCATACCAGTTCTTCCTCTAAGTCTCTTTGTAGAAACACATTTTTGATGTCATACTGCTGTAGCTTCCAGTCGCATTATGCTGCCAGTGAGATTAGTATTCTAACTGCATTCAATTTTGTCATAAGAGCAAACGTTTCTCTGTAATCTACTCCATAAGTTTGAGTGTAAGCCCTAGCCTCTAATCTGGCTTTATATCTTTCTGGGCGTCCATCTGAGTTATATTTAAAAGTGAAGACCCATCTACATCCCACTGATTTTATCTCCTTTTTATTTTCCACTGCTTCCCAAGTTTGATTCTTAATCAAGGCTTGCTTAACAGCTTCATCTAATATATTTGGAATTAATACTGATTAAGAGTAGTAAGGAAGATCTACTTTGCTCTGCCTCTCAATTGAGGCTTTCTCTGCTAGTTCTCTGAGGAATTTTGAAGGGATGGAGTAGAGGATTTACTCAAAGGATGGTGAACAATTTTCGTGCTCTTCCTCAGACATAATATTTAAGGAAAGGAGAGATGGTCATGGGCCAAGGCTCTGCCCGATTTGATTCCTATTTTTCTAAATTAACAGGGATCTTGTCCTGTCCTGGGTATGGTAAGAGGATGGGAATTTCTGTCCTAGTGTCCTCTGTCCTGATTTGTTCACTAGCTGGCTGAGATTCCAGCTTAGGCTGATAATCAAATGTATTCTCATAAAAAACACATCTTTTGTTATTAGGATTCTTTGGGAAGTAGGACAATAGCATCAGTAGCCCTTTTGTGCAGTTAAATATCCCATAGATTTTTTTATAAAAAAAATCCCATAGACACCTTTCAGAGCCTTGAGAGATCATGTATCATGTTGCATGTTATAGGTATGGATATAACTCACGCATTCAAACACTTGTGGAATGAACCCATTGTTCGAACTTGAGTATGCATCATGATTCATCAAAATAATCAGATTCATAAAACTAAATTAAACGCATACTTGGATTCACCAAATTATTATTCATCTGAAGTAGATTATTGTAGTGGAGAATGGCCTTCTTGGATATCCCCGATGTAATTTCTTGATATCTAGACGAAATGGGATTCTCTCTTGAGGGTTATAAACATCAAGTTATCCAAGTGGACTATGGCTTCCTATTTAAAGAGATAAGAAAAGCTTAAGCCTCTAATCAATTATTAGTCAGCCCGTTAATGACTAATGATTGATTTATTGTCTCTACACATTATTAATCTCTAACACATAAATGAATGTCGTAATCCTCATATTAAACATAATTGAATCACTTAATCGCATTAAAATGATAGCTAATCCACAATAATACATAACTATGTCCACTTAATAGAGATTAGATCTAATAATCTCCCTCTTGTACAAGATATGTATTAACTAAATATTATGAATTATCACTTTATGAGCTCAACTTGATGCTATCATTCGCGAACATTCTCATCAATTTCGTCCATCATCAAACCAGCAACGAACCAAGGGGATTTTCGTCACATTGAGCGTAATTAAACCTAAACAATGATCACGTATACTGATTGAATGAATGACATAGATCATGTGTGGATGTGTAGCATGAAAACTACATGAAACGTGATTCATACATGTACATTTTCAACTTAGTCCTCTAAAGTTTGAAGAGAGATCAACTGAAATTTAGTTCATAATGGTAAACTTAAACAACATGTCCGTTACATAATAAACATACAAAATACACCAAACTCCCACTGAAGTTACATATCGTCATATGATGTGAGACCCATATAAGCAATATGTTCACGGAAAACTGAAGCCGGAACTCTTTTAGTTAGTGGATCTGCTACCATGGAGTTTGTACCAATGTGTTCAATAGACAGTTGACCGTTTTGAACTCGTTCTTTAACAACCAGATACTTGATATCTATATGTTTAGATTTTTGTCAAGCTCTAATTATTATTGACAAACCTAACGGCTGAATGATTGTCACAATAAAGCTTAAGTGGTCTTTCAATTCCTTGAACTACCTTTAAATTTATGACAAAATTATTCAACCAATTGTCATGATTTGATGCTTCATAGCATGCTATATATTCTGCTGTCATAGTGAAAGACACTACAAGTTCTTGTTTAACACTTTTCCATGAGATAGCTCTTCCAGCCAGCAAATAATTATAGCCTGAAGTAGATTTTCTACTATCAATGTATCCAGCAAAATCAAAATCTGAATACCCAATGATCTCTAATTTTTCTTTTTTTTTTGGAATAAGAAAGCAGATCACCCAAAACGATGAACCACCATACAATGGAGGAAAGAGGTAATGAGACAAAAAAGATGGCCCATCGTGCCCTCCTTACCCTCTAACTCACACATGCTCAAACCACGAGCCAACAAACCTCTCCACCTCATGGATGGTTCCCTCACTTGATACTGCTTTCCCCTCAAAGACCACCTCATTACGGTGTAGCCATATGGCCCATACCACCGCAAATCTTTTTCCCTGTTCTGGGTCATGACCTCTTCTTCGCCTCGGTAGTAGCCCAAAATATTGAACTCGACTTGATCTCAGAAAGCCCTTGGCTGGCCCAAATCCTGATCGCAAAGGGGTATTTGAAAAATAGATGCTCACAGTCTTCCGCATGTTCTCCACACAACATGCACAAGGCTGAACCGGTTGAGAATAAATATCTATGTCTCACCTGTGTCAGTACCCGCTGTCTAGCGATCGTCCATGCAAACACCGCCACCTTATGAGGTAACCTTTCTTTCCACACAGCGCGACATGCATCCAGCACTACAGGGTCTTCGGATTGGGACGTCCTCAACTGCTGATACATCCCACGAACTGAAAATGGCTCATTTCTCCATATCCACCCATCCATGGCCCCTTCCCTAGGCATCCGCCCTCTAGCATCTGCTGCATACTCATAAACTCCCCCAACCTCTACTCCGATAGATGCGCCACAAGTGATGGGTTCCACCCTCCGTCCCAACATTCTTTGACTATACCTTGCGGGTGCTAGGTTAACGCAAACAGGCGTGGAAATTTCCCTCTTACACACCCCTTATCCGACCAGTCGTCCAGCCAAAACCGAAATAGAGCACTATCCCCCAGACTGGCTGCAAAAAACTTTTGTATGCTAGGGACCACCTTCCCTAGCCCCTGCCAGAAAGTCGATGCTCCCCTCACTCTGGTTGTCATCTTGTCCCAAGCCACGCCTACTCCATATCTATCCCGCATCACAGCTCTAATCACGTCCTCCTCCGGGCCTACAATCCTTTTCACCCATTTCGTCAACAATGCTACATTCATCGTCTTAAAATGTGGTACCCCTAGACCACCTTGACCAGTTGGCTTACAAATGTCGTCCCATGCTACTAAAGCCAACCCCCTTCTCTCCTTCGACCCCTTCCAGAAAAACCTCTGCATAAGACCACTTAATTGTTGCTCAATGCTTGCTAGAATCTTGAAGACAAATAAGTAAAAAGTGTGTATTGGTGACAGTACAGATTTCAGCAACACTAGCCTTCCCCCTTTCAATAGAATTTTAGCTTTTCATCCCTCTAGTCGTTGTTCAACCTTCCCGACTACACTCTGTCAATCTGCACCGCGGATTTGGCCCGTAGAAAGGGGTAACCCCAAATATCGAATGGGCAACGTCCCCAACGGTGTTCCCAGTGCACGCGAACATTGACTCTCCTCGTCTTGTGATAGCCCAAACCCCCTGAATTCTGATTTTTCTCTATTGAGACGAAGCCCAGAGCAATATGCAAAAACGTCCAACAACGCCGATAGATTTTTGGCCTCCTCCACTGACCCCTCCATAAAGAACAAAGTATCATCCGCATACTGCAACAATGGGATGCCCAACGGTTGGCTATGTGTCTGAAAACCCTTCAAACTCCCCCTTGCACAAGCTTGGGCTGCGCTACTGTATAACACATCTGCGGCCAGGATGAACAACATTGGGGATAATGGGCACCCTTGCCTAATACCTCCTTGTGGCTAAATCCACCCTCCTGTCGACCGCCCGTTTACCAAAACTGAAAAAGACTGAGACGTCACACACTGCGTCATCCACCTGATCCACTCCTCCGGAAAACCTCTCTTCCGTAAGCGGATCTCTAATTTTTCTGATTTTCTGTAAGTGAGCATATAATTCTTTGTCCTCTGTAAATATCTCAAAACTCGGTTTGCAGCCTTCTAATGTGCTATACCCAAATTACTCATGTATTGACCCAAAACCCCCACTATATAAGCAGTGTCCGGACGCGAATAAACTTGAGCATACATAAGGCTCCCGACCACTTGTGCATGCGAACATTTTTGCATCTCTCGAATTTCTAATATATTCTTTGGACATTGACTGAGACTTAGCTTGTCTCTTTTAGCAATTGAGATATCTAATGATTTAGAATCCTGCATACCGTATCTATGGAGAAACTTTTCAATATAACCCTTTTGTGACAGCCCTAAGATATCTTTAGAAGGATCTCGGTAAATTTGTATGCCTAAAACATAAGAGGCATTACCAAGGTCCTTCATCTCAAAGTTATTTGACAGAAACTTCTTGGTATCACGTAATAAGTTTAGATCATTAGTGGCAAGTAACCTCCTGATCTCTAGAGGAAATGGGATTCTCTTTTAAGGGTTATAAACATCAGGTTATCCAAGTGGACTATGGCCTCCTATTTATAGAGATAAAAAAATCTTAAGCCTTTAATCAGTCATTAGTCAACCCATTAATGACTAATGACTGATTTACTGTCTCTACATATAATTAATCTCTACACACAAATGAATGTCATAATCTCCATATTAAACATAATTGAATCACTTAATGTGATTAAAATGATAGCTAATCCACAATAATACATAACTATGTCCACTTAATAGAGATTAGATCTAACACTCACTTCTTAAGCTAACTGAAGGGAAAAAATTTTGTATCACCTTGATTGGGTTTTTAAGTCCAATTTTCTTGGAGGAAAGCCTATTAATCAGGTGAATCGCAATCATTACAGAAAAAAACCCCAAAAGACTTTTCAGGAAAAAAGTTTGCACCATCAAGGTCCTTCCTTTGTCCATTATATTTCCAATCTTCCTGTAAGCAGTTCATTTTCGTTGAGGTGCCTAAGGACATGATGTCTTATGTCAAATCCCTTCATTCTCAAGGAATTCCTTTAATATGTTATTGCAAAAACTCTCGTGTTATGTGTTCTAAATTCTTTTATATTTACCCCAAACTGTCTTTTCAATCAGATGACTAAAGTTCCTCGGAAGTTTGGTGGCTTCTGATTTTTGTTTGAGGAGATATAGCCAGCAAAAACGGCTATGATCATCTACATAAATTAGAAACCATCTACGGCCCTTTATACCCTCATGTGATGAAGGCCCCCATATGTCACAATTGACGAGTTGAAATGGTTCTTGACATTGTTTTCCTCTAAAGGGTATGGAAATTCTTTTTAATTTTGCAAGTCGGCAAGCATCGCGCATGTGTCGGTGAATAATTTTTCAAATAAACGAGGGTACTTAGTTTTTAGAGGCGAGAAATGACGGATGTCCTAGTCTCCTATGTAGGAGTACGACTTCCTCCTTGGCAGGGGCACCTGTCATTGCTGCTACCTTGATGTACCCCACCACTCTAGTGCTTAATCAAGTCAACGGTAGGTAATAGAGCACATGATAGACTCTAGCATGTCCAATCCAACATTGGGTTTTTTTTTAAAGAAAAAGAGGGTCACCCAAAATTAGTGTCCCTCATGCCATTAGAAGAACAAAGAATGATGAAATACAATGAGGGGCTGGCTAGAGCCAGCAATGCCAAGCTCTGGCAAATGCTCAGGCATCGTATATGATAGTCATAGCTGAGGGCATCTCAAAGTGGCGGTGGCATTTGGATGTTAAAGCAATTTTGTTTTACATGGCAGCACTGAAAGGCGACCTCATTTCTGTGAAACCAGATAGCCCAGAGAAGAGCAAAGAGTTTTTGCCACTCGGCTTCACAGCGGCATGAGTCGCGCCGGATGGAGTCCCAGAAGGACTCCATTGACAAGATGTCCATGCCGGAGGACCCCTCTGATCCCCATGCCGCCTGAGCAGAAAGACATCAAAAGAAGAGGTGGGAGCAGTCCTCGCCCTCCCTTGAGCATAGGGCGCAGGTAGCCGAATTCCCCAGTGCTCCACCTACTGCCCATGTGTCGCGTCGAGAGACCATACCAGAGAAAGAGTCACCCAAAAACTCTTCACCTTGAGAGGGATCTTTCTCTTCCAAATGATCCGACATGCTGCAATAGTCAAGGGGGAATCCGAAGAGAGTCCGATACCAAGCCGATCGTAGGCGGCCCTAGCGGAGAAGCAAGAACCAGCCCATACCCATTTGTCTGTCTCCAATGTTGTCGAGTCAAAGATCTACCAAGTAGCTCTGGAGGTCAAGGAGTTCTTCAGACTGACAATCTCCCACGGAACTCCAGTCAACATTTGTGGACCTTATTATACAAAAAAGCGTCAACATCAACAAAGATTATCTTATATTCACTCAACTTCGCAATTTTTTATACATAAATTAGGCTCACAAATAGCTCGAGGACATGTAGTACATGTGTGAGTAGAGCTATTTGGTTGAAATTTAACGCTACCTATTCCGGCCACTCAAAGCAGTGTACCATCGGCTGTTTGAACTCTCCATCAATAGAACAGGGTTCATATGACACAAACATAGAGGATATTGGTGTCATACGGTCTATTGCTCCAGAATCTAGAATCCAGGAGTATTGATACAATTTGGTAGTTGATAAAGACAATAAAACCGATAAAATATAGGGTTTACCTGAGTTTCGCTAGTGATGTTGAGCCAATGATAGACCCAGATAACCTAGAGGATGATGACATTAGGTTTTGCAATTGTTGTTGTAATTTCTTTACCTATTGCAAGACATCTTGGGGAGTGACTTGCTGCATTGAGATTGTATGTGGATGTGCAGGATATGGCAATATAGGTGTCATGGAGTTGCATGGAGGAGGTGCATATGTTGATGTCCACGATTGTCCCTTAGAAGGCCCCTTGAGAAGTATAGATAAGTCACGATGTGCAATTGCGGAGGTTTTCCATGCAATTTCCAGCAATTCTCCTGTGTATGCCCCTTCCTTTTGCAGTAATTGCACAACAAATTGTCCCTGCCTTTAGTTTGAGATTTGTTGGTATTCTGAGTGTTTGATGTTTTTGAAAATAGGGAGGGGAACACCCGAGCTGGTGCCACCTGATGTCATTGATATAATGACGCAAGGATACAAGTCGAACGTTACAAGGCAACAAAGTGCGAGGGACCTAAACCACCTATGCTCCAAGAAACGACATACCCCCAGCGTGTATAATAACATTGCTGGAGAGAGTTACACCCCTGAAGATGACCTCATTCCTATGGATTTATATCGCCCATAACGTGGCAAAGGCTCGCCTCCAGTCCACCTCCCGTCTGAAAGAGCCATCTATAAGAGAGCTCCAAAACGCCTCATCCGATGTCGCAACAAGACGAGCAACCCCCGCCACCCGCCACTCTTCTTGTATTATTAGGCACGTGAAAAACAATTGGGGACAGTCCTTGTCCTCCCCAGCACATAGCGGGCAGCACATAACGGCTCTTGAAAATTTGCGACGGCGTATGACTCTCGTCATCAGGCGACGGCGCAAGAGTAGCCATCCGAGCATACGGATCTTTAGCAGAAGCGGTTGCTTCTATACAACCCTGCAGCGCCAAACAAGAAATGCTGCGTCTGGGGCCTCCAACCCTCGAAGGAGGCGATATATCTCCCTAGTTGAAAATCTGGAGTGGCGCCATATCTAGGCGTCTTGAGTCTCCGCAGGCGGTCTTAGGTTAGCAAGGCGAATCTACAAGGATATAAAATCAGCCAACCTCTGGTCGAACAATGCCTGGGGTAGGATCGGAGTCCAGGTGCCGGTCCACATTGTCCGGACCGTGGCTGGCGGGTAACTGAGTGTTTGATGTTGACTGTCCATTTTGAGTAGAACCTCCTGATACCAGGTTAGTGATTGCATAATCTGAGCTTTCACTAACCCCTTTCATCTCTTGAAGTCACATTTCCTCACTTATTAATTGTGACATTGCATCGTCAAAGGACATAGGGTTTTCTCTGCTGCCTGGTTGGCCTCCAATACCCTCAAATTTGGGTTTAAGGCCTTTAAGAAGTCGGTACACCCCATCCATCAATATATATTCCCTAGAAACCACATAATGGACTGGAGGTCTATGTGATCTAACTCACTATAGATTGAACTAAACTCATTTGCACTAGTTAGAATTGTAGAGCTCTTGCCCGAGTCACCAGTGGGCAATTTTGGACTGGTCATTTTTCTTCGAGTGGTATTTATGAGCGGCAGCCCATACATCTTTCACGATTTCATATTCATTAAACTGGTTTGCTAACTCTATAGTCATGGAGTCAAGAATTCAAGTGTACAACACTTCCTCCTCGACAATCTATTTTTTATATTTTGGATCAGTTTCAGGAGGAGCTTGGTCAGTCATATGATCCAGCAGCTTTCTTGGTCTAATTATTGCTTGGACATGTGAACCCATCAGTGGATATTATGGCCAGTGAACTGACTCCTTGATGCTACCACTGGTAATTGGGAGACTATCTGTCACTGGCAGTGATGGATAGTCCTTGAGAAGATGTTGTCACTGTAGTAGATGGAATTTCCCCCATTAGAACTGGCAGTGACTCTCCCTTCACAGTAGCCTCCTTATCCATATGGCTGATAGGTGAATTTTCAATATAAGAAAGTTCCCCCCAACCAGATCCCCTTCAAGAAGACCTAGTGATCTAATGACCAATGACTTTAAACAATAAAGACAATTTGAAATAATGCGCCGCTGTTTCTATTATCAGCAACCTGGCTCTGATACCGTGTTAAACTCTAGAGTTTCTGAAACTAGATCAGAGGTGGAATTATCTTTGAGAGAGAGAATTTCACTCAGAAGAGAATAAGGGAAGAAGATAATTTTCATTGATGAGTTAAGAGGTTTAATACAGGGATAAAGTGACAGTCACACTCTAACAGTCACTTATTCCAGCGGTCACTTAGTGATAGGGCATAAAAGCAAATAGAAAAGGTATAAATACAATTTAAATAAGAGTGAGGTACATATGTAATCTGCTTCCATTTTCTTGACACCCACAATAAAGTACCTTCGCATTCCAAGACCATGTGACCAATTGAATAAGGGTATATACCCATCAATAATAATTACACGGCTACAAGGAACAGAATATAAATCAGACACCAGAGAAAGACAGCACAAAGATTCACTTACTTTGGGAGGAGAGCAAAGCAGAGGGAGCTCCCGGATTCTGCAATACCATTCTTGGATGCAATATTACGTAGTCTCTCCTTCTTGTACTCTTTGCATTCTTGTACTGACTGAATTGTGTCCTGTTCTATTGGGAGAGATCAGGGGCCCCCACCAGAATCAAAGATTCCTTACTGCAGAATACAAATTCAGAAGCCAAGATTCTTGAATCATCAGGGCACTGGGATAACTTCAAGAGGTAGCGCATGGTATCTAGATCATTTCATGTCTGTTGGTTGATTTCTCAAGAATCCTTAATCCCAGAAGGATACTGAAAGCTGTATTTGCAAAAAAGATGCTAAACAATACTCCAAGCTGCGATTTGTTGTCAATCCCTATCACTCTGCCAATACATGATCCCAGCCTCAAACTCCCTGCTAGTTACAATAGAACCAGGATACCATGAGTCCCTCCCCATCTTGGACCACCCTATCAGTAAAAACTGTCCTCCCCTAAACAGCACCTCATTGCAGTGCAGCCATATTGCCCATAGCAGCGCAAGTATTCGCCCTACCTCCTTTCATTGAGAACCTCCTCGCGAGTATAGGTCCTAGAAGGCCATCTCAAAAGTAGCATCCATCGATGGTATCCCCTGGGTGACCCATATCGTGTGGACAAAGGGGCACTAGAAGAATAGGTCTGTACAATCTTCTTCACCTCCAGAGTACAAAACACAATCCGCCGATGTACCTGGTACATTTTCTTCCAGAGCACCTGAGTCATTGGTTGTCGCCTTAGGAGCCATCCAAAGATCCGCATCCTTCAGCGGGACTTTTTGCCTCCAAAGAATTCTACATAGGTGAATAATTTTCAATGTCTCCACCCTTGTCCCTCGTTGGATCTCAGTATAGGCCGTACGGACTGAAAAGAGGGGCATTATCCCATTCCCAGCCGTCTCATTCTCCGTCTAGTGGTGTCTGATGTGTGAGGGACTGCCTCATGCATAGGAGCTCCATGTCCCTCTAGTCTGACCTGCACTGTCAAAGGTCAGGTTCTTTGTTCCATCCCAGCAGTTTCCCAACCATAGCATTAGGGTTCTGTGCAAGCTGCGATTGTAACAAAGACACTAACATATTCAGCTGTCCAAGCTGATTTTGCCAATGAAAATACATACCTATTTGACTCCAAACCTTAACAAAAATTCCTTCGCATGTAAAAATGCAAGGAAGTATGAGTTATGTCTCCTCAGATTATCTCCAAATCTCAAAAGTAATATCTCCCTATGGATCCTTCAACAAAAATGAGGGTGAAGAGACGAGCTGGATCTGCAATGAGGGTGATAAGACTCAGCATCAAGATAACCCAATTTTGGTGTGAATGAATGTTGTATATGCTAGAGTCAAATGGAACAGGCACTGAGAGAGAAAGAGAGAAACGAGAGATAAAGAGTACAAGGCGCAGAAGATAGAGAAAGGTAGCCTCATACACTCAAATCGACCAGAGTCAGATAGAGAAGCCTCCAGAGAATCTCCAAGACAGCAACCAACACTTCAATTCTTGAATGCCAAGCTCCTCAAATGCCCCTCTTATTTATAAACCTGCGGCTTCTCTTATTTGGCAGGGAAGGCAGCTATTACATCCTCCTCTAGAATGGTCTTATCACGGTGCAAATAAGACTAATTGGGGGATTTCCAAGAAAACAGTTTTAGGGTCACCTAGTGAGAGCTAGGATCGAGAGAGAAACTTCTTGTACTGAGAATTTGATATGACTCAAAGATAAAGTTTGGGCTGATAACAAATAAAACCGTCAATAAAGGGTGATTGTAAAGGGTATTCTTGTAATATAACCCTAATAGCGTGTATCTAAGTTATGAATAGCTCAAGGGCAATAAAAGTTACTAATCTGGGAATAGATCATTTGAGTGGCCGATGGGGTTTTGGAGAGAAACAGGAATCTCTCTCAAAGTGCATTCCCTGGTTACATGATTTTCATCTCAATTCTTAAAGATATGATTTAGAATAATATCATTGGTTTCCGAGCCGAGTTCCTGAGGCCAGCGCAAAATTTTTGAGAAATGGCTCAGAAGAGGGTTGCGCCAAGGCTTGACACTAAAGTAGAAAACCCCCAAATCATCTATAACTACCAACTACAGGTGCTAGAAGAAATTCAAAGGCGTCAATATAAGAAATCAAGTGTTTTTTTGAAAAAAATTTCTACAAGAATGTAAAGATATGGTGGAAAATTTCAAGAATCTGTTGTGTTGTATTTCAGAATTGGAGAAGAAACCTGTCTGCTGGATTTAATTTGAACTCAGATCAGAACTCAATCCAACAGAAAATTCAAGAAAAGGCAAGTTTGATCAACCAATCACTTAGGATTCTTGCAAAGAATCAAGATTCACCTGAGAAATAGGATGATTTTCTACTGGAGAAGGTGTTTTCTTGCATTTCTAGTAGTCCAAATATTTTCAAGATTTGTCCCAAGAAATGGCTCCCAGAAGGTAGTTTGAAGTTTCAAATCCACGAGGAAACAACTCCAAGAATTTCTATTGCAAGAGAGTTCCAATCTTGGAAAGAAATATCCACCTACTGGATCTATCTCCAATTTTGATCAAATACAAGAAGCACAGAGGCATCAACAGATTTTGTACTGGAGAATGGTGAAGTTCGCGAATCGTGGATTGGGAACAGGGGGAAGATTCTGGACAAGAATCCTACAAAAGAATAAAAAAGATGATGAAGACAATGTAACCAGAGTAACTGTGATTTTGAATATGTGTCTTCATATCACTGAGTCAAATGTCCACAAAATTGTGGATCTCCAAGAGCAAAGCAGAGCTTCATCTCGAATTGTGGAAGCTGCTTGCCTTCATTCGAGAAACAGCATTTGAGAGTACCATCAGCATTACAACCATTGGCTGGAGGACACCATGTTGGGCATCAACACCTTATCCCACTCCAAAAGGAAGACATTGTGGCCACCCCCACCACATCTTCCTATTTGCCACAAAATGCCCAGTGTTGAATCACAAAGACTCCACCGCCGCATAATACTGCAACTCTTAATTGGCCATGTCACAGCCTTCATCGCTATGTATAATGTCACTGCTGCAGTTCGTGGTCACCTCTCATTGCCATTGTAACTTCAACATCGATGCCTCTCATCATCCAACATACATCTGCAACATTGACCTTGAGGACAAGCTAATATTCATTGGTAGGGAGCATTGATAAGACCCTAAAATAAAGTTTGGGCTGATAACAAATAAAAGCCCTCAATAAAGGGTGATTATCAATGGTATTCTTGTATATACTCCTATTAGCTTTTTTCTAGGCCATAAATAGCTCCAGGGCTGAAAATGTTACTGACCTGGTTATAGATCATTTGAGTGGCCCATAGGGTTTTGGAGGGGAATGGGAACCTCTCCAAGTGCATTCCCTAGTTACATGATTTTTTTTCTCAACTCCTAAGGATACGATTTGGGGCTATAACAGAAATCTGGTAAAATAGTGGAGTAGAAGTCAGTTGAACTCCCTCAGAACTCCATTATTCACGCATAAAGACTTGGTGAACATAATTGAGAAAAATACAGCTAATAGCCGACAATTGCTCCCAAAAAACCTAATTATGATAAGATTGATCAAAAAATTAAACTTCTGTCCTAGAAAGACAGAAGTATCACCAAAAACAGTCATTCTAAGAAAATAAACCGGTTTGGCACTAAAAAGTTTTTACTCTGAAACTAAAGACAAGACCAAATACAACAGCACCGATCCAAAAGATTAGCTGTCAGAAAATATTTTTCTATTCAATAGTATCGCAGAAATAGAATGAAGTGGAAAACTTGTCAGATTATCAGGATCAGACAGCAACCGCAAAAAAGACAAAGTTGCCCATTACTCATAATGAAAAAACTGCTGCCCATTTTTCCAGTGTACAGAGGGATGTCTCTTGGACCTACCAACAAGCTAAACAAGCTAGAACACTATATTTTGCATGCATTATGGAAGAACTATGGAACCCCTCTCAAATAGTATGAAATAACACAGAAAGTTGTATTTTCAATTACCCCCCAATTTTGAGCATAAGACAAGAAAGAGAATTATTATCACATGCAGTATAACATACCCGATGACTTCCTAGGTGTAGCAGCACCGATGCGCATCGCTCTACTGGAACAAAAGACACCATTCATTTCAGACATGGCACGCAACTTTTCATTTTCATCGCCAAATCTCACAAATCCATAACCCTTAGATCGACCAGTGTTGGCATCAATTACAACTTTTGCTCCTTTAACAGATGAATATCTTATGTCAAAAGTTTCTTGCAGGAGAGTATCTGTGACATCAGATGCAAGATCTCCCACAAAAATAGAATGATCAGGGCTGACGTCTGAGCGCTTATCCCCTGCGCTAAATGTAGCCCAGTTTATCCGAAAAAGTTGCTCTGCATTTGGCATCATCACACCATTAAAACTCTGCAGAACCTTCTCCGCTGCGGCATGTGACTGAAATTCCACAAAGCCATAACCCTCTGACATACCAGTCTGCTTATTTCGGATAAGCTTCACTAAGACAACCTAAACAGCATACAGCAGAAGGAGAAGAGGCACCAAGAATTAGATGAAAATTTTTTACATCACAAGTCAAATAATTAGCATAAAATCAATAAATCAAAGATATAACATATAAAGAACCTACTAAACATTTTTTAAAAAAGAATCTACTAAAGTCAAGAAGGTTGGTGTAATCACATATTAAATCTTAATTTTGTAATGAACAAGCTAGAGATAAAAACTAGAACCCAAGCCTTCAATCTGGTAGATCATGCCTCTGAAGATCACAACATCAGTGATAGTGAAAAAAATTACAACTAATTAAATAATTTTAGAGATGGAACACAAGACACTATTATAACAGCCTAAACATGGTCACAGAGATGCATCTATCATAAAATGTGATCACATTCATTGAATTAACAAACACATGCTGAAAACAGATGCATGTCAGCAGGGATGTCACAGAACAAACCAACAAGACAAAATATGACAGCCTCTGAATTTGAAAGAAAATATTGTGGAGTTTCTAGAAGATATACTAAGTTTCCAAGTGATTCTTCGCAGATCTTGTCAGATTTTTTAGATTCTCTTCCCTGGCCCAGTAAGGTCTTAATTGGCTTCACCAAATGGGCTCCTGCATGGGCTACATCAACAGCAGCCTTTCTTTTAATCGCTGCCTCCTTAATTACAAGAGCTTTTTCGAGATCTTACTGTTTAATGGTTGACAAGGCAATGAAAACAGTAACTCTTGTTCCTCGATGATTTCTATAGGATGACAAAGCCAATGATCCTACAATGCAACTTATCCACGGGTGCCCAGAGTGAGTTTCAGATGAGATGACAGCTAATTCTTAAAATTAAAAATGTTATGAACAAAAGTAACTTTATATTTCAAAAATAAAAAAAAATACTCATCAACTTATACCATACAAATACTGGAAAATCAAAAATGGTAGAAAATATCATTTAGTTTGTCTCTTCACACTGATATTGATACCAGCAGTCAAGGTCATGCCAGAAGTCCAAAAGCTATCAAGGATTTCTACATAATTGTCCCAAGGTCTATAATTAAAGTTTAAGATGGTCTCTTGAATTGTCTTCCCTTGTTCTGCTGAACAGAGACAGATGACATGTTCAGTTAATTTGCTAAAAGTCTTGAGATAATTCATCATAGCTGTCCCACGCTCGGTCATTAAGGGTTTGTGATAATCTCTTGAATTGTTTCCACTTGCTCTGCTGAAGTCAGTTGACATGCTCAGTTAATCTGCTAAAGTTCTCGAAATACTTCTTTAAACTCTCCCCCTGTGTTAGGTTAAATTGTGATGTAGGCCACACATTTACAAGTGGAGGCCCAATATAATTCAGTCCAGTTGTGAGGCCCAGAAAGCTTAATGGGCCTGGGAGAATCCCTAGAAACTGACAAAATCTACAGTTGATCACCTAGGGACACACATATATCTTGTGTCAGATTGTAGAGATGCTGGAATGTCTCTTTTCAGGCCTATCTGAGCCTAGAAGCTTCCTTTTGTAGTGTCAGGTATAAGGCCTCCCATTGTACTCCTTAAACTCACAATTTTTAAGTTACTTCTTTCTGAGAGCTTTGTTTTCTCCTCTTGAGTGTTTTCCCTGTTAGAGAGTGCTCTGTGCTTGTGGATTCAACTACACCCCCTTGTGGATTCAAGGGTTGAAGAGGTTAGTTCTATAGATTCAGACACTGACTCTTCTTGAAGACCAAGGCTTGTGGATTCAAGCCCTTGTTCTCCAGTGTTCTTGTGCTAAGGCTGTGTCAAATTGTCCCAAGGTCCACTAAAGTTTGAGAGCCCCTCATGGACTGTTTCCCTTCCTCGCGCCTCTGAACATTGCCAATTGACTTTTTTCAGTTATTCTATTATTATTATTCTCTTATTACATTAAAGGATGATCACCAACTACAAGTACTTCTGCCCACCCAAGAGGTTCTCTCCAAACGGGTGCCCCTCTTCACATGAGGTCACTTATCTCTGTTTTGCCCAACTCTGGAGTTCCTCTGCACCCCCGTGTCGCTCATGATACTTAAGACGGGAAACTATTAATACGAAAAAGAAAAATTTTAAAAAGTGAAAAAGTGCGAAGTCCCATATTATCAAAGGAGAAATCCCTGGTCACTCACAGCACATTAAATAAAAAACCTATAAAAACAGAAAGCTAATAACTTCGAAAAAATAAAATAAAAAAATATAGTATTAAAAGCTCACCTCACCGGTATGTCCAAAACAGTGCTGGAGGTAATTCTCGTCCATCCAAAACTGGAGATCCCCCACCCAGATTGTCCGGTTCTCCTCCGCGGACCCCTGCTGAGGCTGGTACTTGACCGGTACGTGCGGGACGTGATGGTACGGCAGATAATGCGGCGGCATTGGCGGCATAACCATGGCTCCCGCCGGATACACCCACTGCGCCGGCGACAACGGCGGATGCTGCAGTTGCTTCTGCGGTTGGGGGTTTTCTCCGCTGTCTGATTGCGCCATTGTCTCCAACGAGCGGGACTCCGGGAGAGAAGAGGAAATTCGAGAGAAGAGTGCGAACAGAATTTATAGTGGTGGTGGGGTACGGGAAATTGGAAGCGTTTTCGGGCCGTCCGATGGGTTGTGAGGTGCGATAGAGGATCGTCCATTCGGCTGAGTCCACGCCACGTCACCAACTTGGTGACACCGAGTGCAGTGTATCGGAATAATAATTGAAAATGTAAGTTCAACTTTTTACTTTAAACTTCAAAATCAAGTTCAAAATTCAAATAATTGTTAATTTCAAATTAGATTTTACCTTCGATTATTATGTTTTGAATTCCGCATATTTTCATAACCCTTTTTAAAAAACTTAATTCAGTTTTTGGTAATATCAAATTAAGTTGGAAAATGAAAATAAAATTTTATTTAAAATATCGATGTCCAAACTATGACTTATTTTTTAATGGAAAATGATTTTTATACCACTTCAGAAATATCTTACTTTAAAAGTTTGCCTCGTAGTAGAAAATCATTTTTTTAAAATAAGAATTTCCAAACGTGATTTATTTATGAATTTCAAAATCATGCTCATACCACTTTAGAGATATCTTAATTAAGATTTTCTTTCATAATAGAAATCAAGCTAGAAATAGCAAATTATTTTTAATTCCAATTAAAAATTACATTTTTACTCTTTTGTGTGAAATTTAAAAGCCATTTTTATACCTCTTTTTGAAAATCGATGCACAAAATTTTACTGAAAAATTCAAGATCATGTTCAAAAATGCAATTTTTCAATATAATATTAATTCTTGAATTTACATTATTTTTATATCTTTTTTGAAATCATAGTTCAAAATTCTGCTTTAAATTAAAATTCGAGTATAAATTTAAAAATCATTTAAATTCAATTACTTATTGTGGAATTTAAAAAAATTTACATTCTACTTTAGAAAGAAATTTTAAAATTAGAGATTAAATTTGATTATTAATGTTAGTCATGGAATTTCTAATTATAGAATTTTCATTTAATTTTAAGTTATAACCTATAAATGCTCTATTTTAGGGACGATTATGCATTTTCAAAGAATACATTGTTTAGTAGATTGTTCTCATCTCTACATTTGAGATTATAATTTATTTTTAATGTTAAATAATAATAAACATACTGTTTATAGACTCATTTATTTTTCTAAGTTTTAATTTCCGAAGAGAAATGAGTATAGAATCGAAATAAAAATGCATTCGCTTGTTATTTATTAAATTTGAATGTTTAAAACTAGATTACTTAGTTTTTTAATCCAAAAAACAAGTTTTGGATTAATTTAGAATTTTATTTTGAAAGTTATAGAATTTCTAACTATAAAATTTTTATTTAATTTTTAGTTATAACCTCAAAATGAACTATTTTAGGGACGATGATGCATTTTTAAAGAATACATTGTTTTGTAGATTGTTCTCATCTCTATATTTGAGATTATAATTGAGTTTTAATGTCCTTCTTTATGACCCCCTCTACAACTCGTCCCTCAGAACCTTCGTAAATAATTAGAAAAATACAGTTTATAGACTCATTTATTTTTTTAAAGTTTTAATTTCCATAAGAAACGAGTATATATTCGAAATAGAAAATGCATTCACTTGTTATTTATTAAATTCGACTGTTTAAAACTAGATTACTTAGTTTTTTAATCCAACAAAACAAATTTAGATTAATTTGGAATTGTATTTTAAAAGTTATAGAATATCTAATTATGGAATTTTCATTTAATTTTAAGTTATAACCTCAAAATGAACTATTTTAGGGACGATGATGCATTTTTAAAGAATACATTATTTTGCAGATTGTGCTCATCTCTATATTTGAGATTATAATTGAGTGTAATGTTAAATAATAATAAACATATTGTTTATAGACTCATTTATATTTCTTAGTTTTAATCTCTAAGAGAAATGAGTATATATTCGAAATAAAAATGCATTCGCTTGTTATTTATTAAATTTGACTGTTTAAAACTATATTATTTAGTTTTTTGATCCAAAAAAACAAGTTTGGATTAATTTGGAATTGTATTTTGAAAGTTATAGAGTTTCTAATAATGGAATTTTCATTTAATTTTAAGTTATAACCTCAAAATGAACTATTTTAGAGACGATGATGCATTTTTAAAGAATACATTGTTTTGTAGATTGTTCTCATCTCTACATTTGAGATTATAATTAGTTTTAATGTAAAATAATAAGAAAAATACTGTTTATAGACTCGTTTATTTTTCTAAGTTTTAATTTCCAAGAGAAATGAGTATATATTCAAAATAAAAATGCATTCGCTTGTTATTTATTAAATTTGACTGTTTAAAACTAGATTACCTAGTTTTTTAATCCAACAAAACAAGTTTGGATTAATTTGGAATTGTATTTTGAAAGGTATAGAATTTCTAATTATGGAATTTTCATTTAATTTTCGGTTATAACCTCAAAATATACTATTTTAGGCACGATTATGGATTTTTAAAGAACACATTGTTCTGTAGATTGTTCTCGTCTCTTTATTTGAGATTATAATTGAGTTTTATTGTTAAGTAAAAAGAAAAATATTGTTTATAGACGCATTTATATTTCTTAGTTTTAATTTCTAAGATAAATGAGTATATATTCGAAATAAAATTGCATTTGCTTGTTATTTATTAAATTTGACTGTTTAAAACTAGATTACTTAGTTTTTAAATCTAAAAAACAAGTTTCGATCCATCTGGAGTTATATTTTGAAGTTATAGAATTTCTTATTATAAATTTTTATTTAATTTTAAGTTATAAACTCAAAATGTACTATTTCAGGGACGATTATGCATTTTTAAGTAATACATTGTTTTGTAGATTGTTCTCATCTCTAAATTTGAAATTATAATTAAATTTTAATGTTAAATAATAAGAAAAATACTATTTATATACTCATTTTTTTATAAGTTTTAATTTCTAAGAGAAAGGAGTATATATTCGAAATAAAAATGAATTCGCTTGTTATTTATTAAATTTGACTATTTAAAACTATATTACTTAGTTTTTAATCCTTTAAAACAATTTTGGATTAATTTGAAATTGTATTTTGAAAGTATAGAATTTCTAATTTTTATTTAATTTTAAGTTATAACCTCAAAATGAACTATTTTAGTGACTATGATGCATTCTGAAATAATACATTGTTCTGTAGATTGTTTTGATCTCTATATTTGAGATTATAATTGAGTTTTAATGTTAAATAAAAAGAAAATTACTGTTTATAGACTCACTTATTTTTCTCTAAGTTTTAATTTCTAAGAGAAAGGAGTATATATTCGAAATAAAAATGCATTCTCTTGTTATTTATTAAATTTGACTTTTTAAAACTAGATTACTTAGTTTTTTAATCGAACAAAACAAGTTTGGATTAATTTGGAATTGAATTTTGAAAGTTATAGAATTTCTAATTATAGAATTTTCATTTTATTTTAAGTTATAACCTCAAAATGCACTATTTTAGGGACGATTATGCATTTTATAAAGAATACATTGTTCTGTAGATTGTTCTCATCTCTATATTTGAAATTATAATTGAGTTTTAATGTTAAATAATAAGAAAAATACTGTTTATAGACTCATTTATTTTTCTAAGTTTTAATTTCTAAGAGAAATGAGTATATATTCGAAATAAAAATGCATTCGCTTGTTATTTATTAACTTTCACTTTTTAAAACTAGATTACTTAGTTTTTTAATTCAAACAAAAATTTTTGGATTAATTAGGAATTGTATTTTGAAAGTTATAGAGTTTCTAATAATGGAATTTTCATTTAATTTTAAGTTATAACCTCAAAATGTACTATTTTAGGGACGATTATGCATTTATAAAGAATACATTGTTTTGTAGATTGTTCTCATCTCTATATTTGAAATTATAATTGAGTTTTAATGTTAAATAATAAGAAAAATACTGTTTATAGACTCATTTATTTTTCTAAGTTTTAATTTCTAAGAGAAATGAGTATATATTCAAAATAAAAATGCATTTGCTTGTTCTTTATTAACTTTGACTTTTTAAAACTAGATTAATTAGTTTTTTAATCCAAAAAAACAAGTTCAGATTAATTTGGAATTGTATTTTCAAAGTTATAGAATTTCGAATTATAAATTTTTTATTTAATTTTAAGTTATAACCTCAAAATGTACTATTTTAGGGACGATTTTGCTTTTTTAAAGAATATATTGTTTGGTGTATTGTTCTCATCTCTATATTTGAAATTATAATTGAGTTTTAATGTTAAATAACAAGAAAAATACTGTTTATACACTCATTTATTTTTCTTAGTTTTAATCTCTAAGTGAAATGAGTACATATTCGAAATAATAATGTGTTCTCTTATTATTTATTTAATTTGATTGTTTAGAACTAGATTTTTTTAATTTTTTAATCTAAAAAAAGGTTTGATTTATTTGGAGTTGTATTTTGAAAGTTATGGAATTTCTAATAATGGAATTTTCATTTAATTTTAAGTTATAACCTCAAAATGTACTATTTTAGGGACGATTATGGATTTTTAAAGAACACATTATTTTGTAGATTGTTCTCATCTGTATATTTGAAATTATAATTGAATTTTAATTTTAAATAATAAGAAAAGTATTGTTTATAGACTGATAACATGCTATTTATACATGAATTTACATGATTATTAATGCAAATAAAAGTATTAATTACTCCAAATGTATGCATGTTATTATATTTTAAGTATATTTCTATCATTTTGTATAATTTCATGTTATGATCTAAAAATACATCAATTTATGGATAAGTATGCATAATTAAACATTATGATTTTAATCCTAATTATATTTGAGATCATAATTATGTTTTAATGATGAAAATATAAGAGAAAAGATCTTTATGTTTTCATGTATTTTTATAAAGTTATTTTAGAAAATACATGAATATATTTATTGAATTAAAATTCATTGTCTTACTATTTTAATATTTTGACTTTTTATAATGATAGATTATTCAATTTCTGATCCAACAAAACAAATTTGAACTAATTTGGAGTTGTATTTTGAAAGTTAAGATTTTTACAATTTTTAGGAATTTTTAGGAATTTTATGAATTTATTTATGTTTTCGATTTTAAATTGATTACAAATAATTAAAGAAGGGCAAAAAGGGGTTAATTAATCGTGCGGGACTCACATGGATGCGACGTGGCACGCAAGGCCACGTGGCAGAGCCACGCGGACCCACGCGCACGCCTGCGTGGCGCGGAGGTGGCACATGTATGCGTAATATATATTTATATCTTATATATGGTTATATTACGTGTAAGCATTTGTAAATTGGATTTAAGCTAACTGCTTACTGATAACATGCTAAATTAACATGATAAAACATGATTATTGATGCATATTAAGGCATAAATGACCACCGATAACATGATTGTTATCATACTTATGTGTATTTTTCTATCATTCAATGAAAAAGTCAGTATAATCTCAAAAATACTTTAAATTAGGGTTAAATATGATGATTTAAAAGATAAATAACTAATAACCCATCTTTACTTGAGATTATAGAGGTTTTATAAACATTTATTTATATTTTCTTAAGTTAAAATCCTTAAAAAAATAAATGTATTTTTTGAAATAAAAATTAAAACTCTCATTATTTATTAATTTTGACTTTTTAGAATGATAGATAATTAAATTTCGGATCAAATGAAATAAATTTGGATTAATTTAGAGTTATATTTTTAAAGTTATGAATTTTATAATTTTTAGGGATTTTTTCTGGATTTTTTCTGAATTAATTTTGATTTTTAAATGATTAAAATGATTTAATAAAAGGCAAAAAGGGGTTGATTTTCACGCGGGTCCCACGTGGATGTGACGTGGCACTCAAGGCCACGTGGCAGCGCCATGCGGGCCCACGCGGCCCCTACGCGGCGATGTGACACTATTTATATTTATATATATATTTGGGTTATAGTACATATAGTCTTCTGATTATCGGAAGAGAATTATTAACCCTTCATTCCGTCGCATAATATAAACTCGACTCCTTTCATTTATTTTACATGTGTGGGACTAAGTTCCACACGGTTTTTAAGAGTGCATGGCACGTGGCAGAAGCTGAGGCGTCGGATTAAAAGAGGCATGAATCGTCGTGCGTCGATCGCGTAGACCCACGGACCACCGATCACGATCAAGGCACGTGCTTTAACTGGAGGGATTGTAACGGTCTGGATTAAATCACGCGCTACACATCTGAACCGTCGGATCGCGATTCAAGGGACGCGATCGAAGGCGTTTTATAATCGCATCTCAAACGCTTCATCCAGACCGTCCATCCAAATCCAACGGTCACGACATTTTTGAAACGGTCCACGATGGACCGTTCCATCGTAATCGTCGATCGTTTCAATCAGACGGTTACGCCCAAAAAGTGTATGAATAGAGATGTTCTTCGGACTTTCTAAGCATTCGAGTTGGAAATCAAAGCAATTGATCTGTTTAAGACACCTCCCTCTTGAATCTCTCGATCCCATTGTGTTCTACACTCATTTCCGCACCTCCGGAGCATTTGAGATTGTGATTTGGCTGTGTAGATCAGTAGAAATCGGCGCTTGAACTCACGATCGCGTTCTTCCGTATTTACAATGATTAATCGGGTTAATTACGTAATCCGATCGCTATTTGTGGTTAGTGGAAGCAGTTTTTCATGATTTACCTTCCTATCATGTTTAATTTCAATTTAAATTACAATTTAAGGTTTAACTTCATTTAATTTTCGTTGATTTCGCGATTTTCTTCGTCTAGAAATTTCCTCCTACTTCGAACTTCAATTTCTCTATGAAATCAAGATCAATTTCGATGATTCTTGATTCCGTGGAATCGATTTGAATTTATCTTTCATAATGTACCATTTTCCCCAATTTCTACCATTGATTGATTTTCCGATTTGATCAATTTCAAATAGAACATCAAGAATTTCCTTATTTTCCTATGGATTCGACCCTTATTTACCATTATACCCCTCAATTCGAATAATTTTCATCAAATTAGTAAGTTTGGACTTTGTTTTGATAGGAGACCGTGTTAAATCGATGACCTCGCGGTTTCGTCTCGTCACTTACGTCCGCCCTACATTTTAAACGTGTCAAATCCCTTATTTTTCTCCGTGTGAGATTAATCCTCTCTTAAGTTATTTCAGGTGACGTGGCAGCACGGAATGCGTTGGATGCGAGCGCATCGACTAAAGCGCGTCGATGCGGTAGATGCGAAGTCCACCGGATCACCAATCACGCACGTGCCTTAATCTATTTTCAAGTGAAGTAGTCGTGACCGTCCATCTCACGAGTTATAACGGTTGAGATTCAAAGCGATTGATCAATTTTCGATTAATCGTGACCATTCGATGAAGATCCAACGAACGTGACGAAGCGACGCACCTCTTCACACGCCCGACGTGGACACATCTAGATGCTCCATCGGCGATCAGATGCCCACGACTTAATCGCGTCGTTTTGATCAAACGACACTTCATCTCGTCTGTCGATCGCGATCCAACCGTTAGATCCGATGGTTACGCCCAAATTCTTCTATAAATTGAATGTTCTTCGCGACGGAAATGTACCCTTGGATTTTCGAGTGAAATCGAACTGTTTGGACACCACAATTCAAGCGTCCATCGATTTATTTCTCTTCTTGAGTCGTTTTCGCATCCGAGGAGCATTTGAAATCGAAAATTGATTGAGAGAGGAAGGAGAAATCACATCTTGAACGTCATCTTTGTCGTCGAAATCGCGGAATGAAAAGCCATGAATCCAGCGATTAATTGGATCATTTCGAAGGCTACTTTGGGTTAGATTGCATGTGTTCATCTTTATCTTTCATCATTTAGCATAAATTTTACATTTTGAATCGTAAATCAAGTTTAATTTGGTTTTAATTTCGGTTTTTAATCACTTTTCGCGATCAATATTTTCACCCATCTTCAAACTTCGATTACTCCGCGAATTCTAATACAAATCACTTGATTTTTGATTCCGTGGATTCGCAATTGAGTTATCCTTCGTAATATAGTAAAGTGCCTAATTTCTAAATTCGTCGTCCGATTTGATCGAATTTCTAAGATATCTCTCAAATTTTCCTAATTCTCTGTGGATTGTTCTCATCTTTATATTTGAAATTGTAACTGACTTTTAATATTAAATAATAAGAAAAAAA
>CM044102.1:4323966-4367382 GCA_024174645.1 Lemna minuta | reverse complement strand
GACCCGAAGCTGCAGAATATTTCTCCCCAATTCAGCCCCTGATCTTCCTCGCTTCCTTCCTCAATGGCTCTTCCCCGCCGTCTGCTGTCCGCAGATTGCACGGGCGGCGGCAGCGACGACTACTGCTTCACCAATTCTCCGCCGCCCATCCGCTCTGTGGCGATAAACCCCGGCTCCCATGTAGAGTATGTCCCTTTGTCGGGCAACAAGCCCAATCGGACCAAGTTGATCCCGATTTGCGCGTCCCTGCTCGCCTTCGTTGTTATCCTCTTCACCTACTATGTCGCCTGCCGCTGGTACCCTCCCCTCCGCCGCCGCCGTCGATCCCCGCGTGACGCGCCTCCCGATTTTCCTCCGCCGCCGGATCTACCAGCTACCGTCGAAGATCTGCGGCACGATTTCCTCGAAGGGGAACCGTACCACGTGTGGTTTATCAGGACCAAGGGCTGGACGAACAGACTATCGGCTCGATCTCGGTGTTCTCGTACAGTAAAAGTGAAGGGATTGGTGGATGGGACGGATTGTAGTATCTGCCTCAGGGGAGTTCGCTGAGGGGAGACTCTGAGGTTGCTGCCCAAGTGCAGCCATGCCTTCCACTTACCTTGTATTGACACGTGGCTCCGTTCCCATGTTAACTGCCCCCTCTGCCGTGCACCCATAATCCCCGGTGCGTCAAAGGCGCTGCTGCCGAGGAATCCCGACTTCACTGACGCCGAACAAGGGGCAGAACCCGGAGCGAGTTCAGCCGTAGAAGACCCTGCAATTTCACTGGCGGAGTCGGCTTCCAGGAGAAGTGAGTCCGACGGTCGGGTGACAAATGAGGTCGCGGAGCAGGAGGATAATCGGATCCAGGGAGTGAAGGTGGAGCCGCTGCGGCGATCAGTGTCCGTCGACTCGGGGATTTGGTTCATGTCGCGGATCTCTAGAAGAGCGTGCTGATACAGAGGCTTCCTGTTCTCGTCAAGCTTGGAGAACTGAAGTAGTTTTGCTCACACTAGCAAGAAAGCAGCACAGAGTGGCGAGGTCTAAAGTGAGACCTATCTCCGTCTCTCTATCTTCTAGTGTTCTCGTTGAATGTTTCGGTAAATCTTTCGGCTGTCTTGTTGCACCAGAACTGTGATTCGACCCTTCGTAATGGCTTCACCCGTTCTTTCTACTTAACTTTGAAGCACTACAGATCATAACATTCACTGGCAGCTTTAGATGACTGCGGCATCGTAGACAAGCTTATGGACAGGAAGTTTGGTTCATTCGCTTTACTATTCGTGAGTGATCCATCCGAACTATGAGCATGAGTGACAGATCATAGTTTGGTCTAGCTTGTTGGATCAGTGACTCATTGTTCTAGTGGCTAAAACATTTGATTCGTATCATAGGATGGACCCTCTGATCGATGGTTCTATGTTCTGATAGTTCAATTCTCTTTCCTTGAATATCCTAATTTTTGATAGCTCTCTCAGCCTCTCCCTTGCAATCCAGTATGCTAAGCATCCTAAATCAAAAGCTTATGGGGAATCTCTTATCACTAACATCTCATTCCCTTGGTCCGACCATAGTGAATATTCATTTAGTTTTCCACTCCATCAACCTTGGAGAACTGTTTGTTGGAACAGGGAGAGGTAGACCGTCTGATGCCTAGCCTCCATAGGATACAAATGAAAGTGCTCAATAGTATTTTATAGAGACATGCCCAATATATGCAACCACAAAAACTTAAAAATGACCAAAATGTTCCAAACCATGCAAATGTACCCTTAAAATCTGACACCACCCATCTACCAATGGAAGGGGAACTCTCTCAATTACTAGCTAGCCACGCACAGTAAATCACATTTGTGAAAGCCCAATTTGTGCTCAACACATCTCTATCTCTATATTCTATCTCTTGTGTAATACCCCTACAAGGCTCCTCATGTAACTCGTGATAATCTTATCACTCTTCTCATTCTCTCTGACCATCTTTCCACGTGGTATTACAACATCCAAGGTGAAATAGGTTTCTTAGAGTCATCTCTCTTACAATCTCTAGGGTTTCTTAGAGCTAACATCCAAGATGACATAGGTTTCCCCTCTACCTCCCTGATAACATGCAAATAATACATGAAATTATATGATTATTAATGCAAATTAAGACATTAAATATTCAATTCTTATACATGTAATCATGTTTTGAGTGCATATCTATCATTCTATGATAAATTTAAGTTATAATCTCAAAATGCACTGTTTTAGAGATAATCTAGGATAATTAAGAGAAATATTTAAAGATTAGATTATTCTTATTTATTTTTAAAATTATAAATAAGTTTTAAATATTAAATAATAAGAGAAAATAATTTTTATACCCTCATTTATTTTTCTAACTTTATTTTTCTAAAAGAAATGAGTATATTTTTGAAATAAAAATTAATTCTATAGTTATTTCTTAAATTTAAATTTTTAGAATGATAGATTTTTTTAACAAACAAGACAAATATGGATTAATTTTGAGTCGTATTGTGAAAGTTATGAATTTTCCACTTTTTAGGGATTTTCTAAATTTTTTGATTTTCTATTAAATTATTTAGATTTATTTTGAATTAAAAAGAATTAAAAATTGGATGAAAATTGCGCTGACGCGGCATAGCAATTTACATTTCGCCACATGACGGCTTGTGTGTGCGCCACGTGGCACACGTGCGTGTGTGTGTATACCCGCGTCATTAGTGGGTTAAGCATCCATTAATGGATTTTCGCTAACCCATTAAGATTGGGTACCTTATATACACAGATTTTGCCTTAATTTTTGTCATATGGGTCTATTTCCTTTTGTTTTTATTCATAGGTGACGTGGCGCAACGAGAAGCATCCCATCACGGGACTTAATCGTGATCGTTGATCTTCACTTAAGTGAGGGGGTACGCGACACATTCTGATTGGACGACGATTCATTTTAAAATGATTTAATCTCAGCCATTCATTTGAAAAGTTATAACAGCTGAGATTAAATACGCCCGATGGACTTCGATGGACGCATGACAATATCTCAAACATCGACTCCTAATCGTGCGATGCACGATGTGCCAAAATCTAAGTGCTTCATCTTTGATCAAACAGATGCGACTTAATGGCAACGATTTGCATCTAAGCATTTTATCTGAGCCGTTCATTGAAAATGAAGAGCCAAATCTAACGGCCACTCCCAAATTTGCATATATTTATGAAGAGCCACACACATGTTCTTTGACGATGTAAACCATTAAGAGGTATTTCGAGTAATCAAACTATTTAGACATCTCAATCTTTGAATCTCTTGCTTTCTTCGTCTTCTAGATCAATTTTCACATCCAATGAGTATTTAAAAGTGAGATTTCGTGGAGAGAATAGGGAGAATTCGCTTCTTGAATGTTGACGATCATCTTTGAAATTGCGAAATGAAAAGCCTTTGATCCGGCGATTAATTGGATCATTTCGAGTGCTATCTTGGGTTAGAATTCGTGTTTCTCTCCTAATCTCTCTTCCTATAAGATTAAATTTTAATTTTGAATCATAGATTAGACGAAATTTAGATTTTAATTTTGGTTTTCTCTCTCTCTCTGTGTTTAGATTTTTTACCTTATTTTTGCTCGTTGATTTCTCCACAAATCTTGATCCAAATCAAGTGATTTTTGATTCTGTGGATTCTTCTTTGAGTTATCTTTCTAAAAATATTAAAATCCCTAATTTCTCACCTCAATTCATTGTCTGATTTTGATCAAATTTGAATAATACCTAAAAAATAGCTTAATTTTCCGTAGATTCGACCCTTATTCACCATTATGCTATCTAATTAATGATTATTTCTCAAAATTGGTGAGTTTGGAACTTGTTTTGACATTATCTGCGTGTATTCAATGACCTTGCAGATTCATCTCGTCACTCCCTGCTCTCTATCACTACCCAATCGCCCTTCATTTATAACTTACGATCTTAAAACTCAAGCACACGCTTAATTCATCCTTGTTTGACCTTAAAAAGGTCAAACATCAATTATGCATAAAAGTAACTATAATGTAGTATAAATTATCCTATAAATGATATAATATTATGAATATAAAATTTTCATCAAAACATGCTAATATGCATAATAATGATGAGAATTATGTCTTAAAATCATCAAAGAAAAATAAATTAAACGTGAAAATACATGTTATCAATAAACTACTCCCCTATCTACATGATCAATTCCTCAATCATAGCCTACTACTCAGATGCTCTACATGTTCTTCACTCTTTTAGAAATACAAGTTGTGGAAACAAGCTCAAGATTATTCATCTCATGCAACTACTTCAACCATTCTTGCCTCCACTTGAGGTACAAATTCTTTTGTTGCCTCTTGTTTATCTTGGATTATTAACTCAATCTCATCTACACATATGAGTCGAACACCCTCAAAACTTTCCTCCTTTCAACATACTTCTACATATCCTCCAATGTTCATTGTTGATGGTCGTTCTTGTTGTTAGGTTCTGAGGTTGATTAACTTTATGAAATTTTTATCAAAATATTGAATGCAGAAAAATACATTGAATCAGACATTCAAAATATTAAGGCACCAAGAACAGATGATCCTATCATCTATTATATATGATAAATATGCTTACAGGGTTCCCTTGAAGGAGTTCTTGAAGCTATTCAAGTGTTTAGCCTCTAGCAGTATCCACACGATCTATGGATTGTTGGATCTCCTCTTCAAAGCTATTCACCAAGAGAGAAAGAGAAGAAAGAGATAATTTTTATAAGGATTGTATGGGTACCTAGAGTTATGGTTATTCTCCTCCTATTATAGACATTTGGTATGTAGATTTTTGAGAAAAACCCTCATAATTATATCTATATCCACCAACATCCATAGACCTTATGTGTGTGACCTTCTAGGTTCATATATCTCCCTAGTTAATAACTCTATAGACCAAATAACACCTTATTGGTAAAATTTAATTACTTATCTATTTTAACATATAGATTAATTAGTCAAGGATCGATTTAACCCAATTGATAGGCTGAGTTACCAACCCTTTGGGTGCTAAGCTACACCTGTACTCCACAAGATATGGAGTATGTAAGAACTCCCTTATGGAACCTTTCTGTCATCGATTATCATGTATGGATAATCTTTCATCCGCATGAGACTCATGAATGACTTAGGGTATAGTCAATTGTCAAACCCTAATCGGTCACTCAAGTTAGTACTAATGCGAGCAGGTAATCATCGGGAACTCCTTCTCTGATATTTCCATTATCTTAGCTAAGGATTTTATCGCATCTCATTCCTTGAGTCAATCTCCTTAAATATCGAAAGCGGATGATCCCATCTTGATCATATAATCATTTTCGTGGACTTCATGTCATATCCAATATATGAAGTTTTAGAGATCTCGTGGCTAGAGATTCATAAGTTATAATCAAAACACGATCATCCATTCATAAGATATCCTTGGTGTCTCAATTCTAAATCATAATATATTAGTGCATCAATGCATGTTAGAATTATGAAACAAAAAATTCACCAATTAACTACACCTATGCTATATATGATTCCTTTATAATTCATCCATCCTTTTCCTAAAAACCAAGAAAATCATGGTACATCTAAACATCTATTGTTTTGAAATTAGTATAAGCTCATGCACATTGAGGACATCTAGTAGAAGTTATAATGTAAAAACTCAACACACAAATATATGGCTTATAAACCATATGTTGATCTATGTGTATGATGATTAACATGTAATATAACTTAGGAGAAAATTTTGAGCACTTAAATAGTACAATTCAAATCCACCATCTTCTTTCTCATTTTGAGGAAAAGGCTTGGAAAAAAGGGAAACAATTGGGGGATCTGAATTGGACCTAAATGAGACTGACATGAAAAGTCTTTTTCAAAACATATAATTTAGGGCATGATGATAGGAGTGGAAAAAAAATAGTGATTGGTATGGAGGGGAGGATCTGTTTATGAAATAGTTCACATCTCATTTCCTTGCTTTTTCCATTTGTGTGTTGATAAACCTCATATGTTTATTTCAGAAAGCCCTTAGACTTTTGTGCACTCTATCCCACACATCCATCCTCAAAAGTTTGGAAGCTCATGGGGCTCGTGCAAAATATGAAGAAGATCCAATTTGGATCTTCACAAAAACGTATTTGGAAAACATACCTTGTCGTTTCAAGTAATTATAAATTTCAAGATCCTTTAATGTTTAGATATTATATCTAATGATCACATATTATATGAAACCATTATCTAGTTATTTTCTCCATAAAAAACGTGTTCTAAGAATAAAAATTTTCAAAAAACAAATGGAAATATTCCAATCCTCTGTAAAGGATATGATATTTCTAATTAGGGATTATCATTTGTTTAATATTCTACAAAAAAGTACAATATTACAAAGACTTAAAAGAATTGCTCATTATCATTTTTTATCAAATAAAATTTTACACGGTAATGACTCATTTTAAATACTTTCATTAGTGTAACAGCCTTTACCTATTTATATCTTCTATCTCATGTGTGGACATATGTAATAGCCTCTTCGTGTAACCATCATACTAACCTAGGGCTCTAACTCATTCTATCATTCCTCCTTTTCACAAAGTATCAAAGCTAGCTTTCCAAGGGTTTCTTGGAGTTGCAATCTAGGATAGTGGAGGTTTCCCCATTACGCCCTGCATCTCTCAAGCCACCGGTTTTTTCTAGTTGCAGCAAGGTGCCATTGGACACCCCCCCTTTCTTGGCGCAGTGGCAAGAGGCCATGTGCCAGCTTCTCAGCACGATGATGATGGGTTGTATTCCCTCTTCTGGGCACAACGCTGGCTACCCTTGCACAAAGTTTTGGGCATAGTAGTGCTAGATCTTGCTGTCCCCTCAACGTTGACGATAGTTGCTGCCGAGGGTCCCCCCCCTGCAAGAAACCCAATGTACTGGTTAAGCAAGTTCAACTACTACAAGCTAGGTCGCAAGCCATTTTTATCCCTTCAAAAAGAAAAAAAAGAAAAATGAGTAAAAAAATGAATGAGAAGAAATTGAAAAATTTAGAATAGGAAATCCATAAAAGATAAAGGAGGAAGAAAAATAAGAAAAATGGTAAAAATATTTGATTTTGTTGTTATGTACTTGTCGAAGAGAGGAGACCTCTATTGCAACTTCCAGCTCTGCTTCTACTCTTGATGCTTCCCCCTCACAAGAGTGGGGGAGAACACTAACACATCTCTCCACCAATCCCTTCATCTACATCAAAATCATCATCTTCACTTGAGCAAATATCTAAATATCTTCACCACGTCTCTCGCCTATATATGAGCCCTCTTGGCTGAAGCTACCATCACAGACTCTATCAAGCCTCCATAGTTGTATCACGCTACTTTCTTTTTTATAAATTTCACCATTGAAGAGAGAAAGGGGGAGCATCCAGATCGTCATGGAGTGCCCACATATAGGAGACGCCCACGTCAAAGAGTCACATGTAGGCAGGGTTGCGCGATCATGATCGATCGAGATCGATCGTCAAAAGATCGACGCCTCGATCGATCAAAGGGGTCAGTGCACCGATCGATCGTCGACTGATTGTCGATCGATCAAGGTCGACGATCAGTAAGAGAGAGAGAGAGAGAGAGAGAGAGAGAGGCGAGAACGGGAGATGCAAAAATAAAGAGAAAAATAACAATACATAATTGTTTAATGAACAAACAAACCAAAAATCTCAGATAAAATCGTAACAGCTCCCTCTTAACAGATAAAATCCCCATTAATGGCCGCACCTGAGCTTCTGACAAAGAGATTTTGAGGGAACAAGAGAGAGAGAGAGAGAGAGAGAGAGAGAGAGAGAGACACGAAATGAGTAAATGAAAATCACAAAAATCATTTTGTAAATAAGTGGCGAATTTAATTTAATTTCGATCGAATGAGAGAATTTAATTTATGCGAATTAAAGCTCGATCACGGCGATTTCATCGATCGATCACAAAATGAAGTTTTCGCTGATCGCCGATTGATCGATCGATCCATCGATGAGCGACGATCAGATCTGCGACTCGATCATGACCGCGCAACCCTGCATGTAGGAGAGTATCGACCATATTCACTTCCTTCGATATGTGGCCACATCAGGGAGTATGCTCAATCTACGAGAGTGCCCACCACGTACCTAACCCTATCTTGTCTCTCATATATAAGGGCCCCCTAGAATCAACCGTCCTACTACATTCGTGTATCTAGGCATCAGAGAATGAGGCTACAACTCACCTATGACATTCTCCTATGAAAACAGCTACATCGCCACTGACCATGACTCTCGGGACGACTAACATGATCAAGAATTACATGGATGAAGAGAGAGAGAGAGAGAGAGAGAGAGAGAGAGAGAGAGAGAGAGAGACGATTCACAACATAGGAGAGAGAGAAGATAGAGCCAGAAAGTCTCCGGGATCACCAGATCGTCCTTCTCTATCTACTCCTCGTCTCCACTATGTTGGGAATCATCCCCTCTCTCTCTCGCCATCTATGAAATTCTTGATCATGTTCAATATTTAGTAGGAAGTGAATACGACCGGAGTCCGGTATGATCGCCATTTTTTGCGCGAACTTGAATTCTGTGTGGATTTATTCTAAGGCTCTCTGCAGAATCTGATCTCCAAAAGTCATCTGTGCTGATGCGAAACTCTCCAGCTTTTGGTTGGTTGGGAGAGAGAGAAGAAAGAGCACGTGAAGATGTTTTTGACCTGGTTCGTTTTTTAAGCCTCCACATCGCCAACAGTGAGATGAGCTGTCACGAATTTGCCATTATTTCGCTGTCAGCGCCGCCTCACTCCCTCGCTCTTATCTCTTTGCAATAAACAATGGCAGTTGACAACCGACTCTTGCTCTGGAAGCATCTTCAGCTTCCGGTCCATTGGAAAAGTAAACCATCCGGAATTTTCCCTGCATCTGATCCCATTCCGGTCGCTTTCATCCGTTCTCTCAGATGCCGGAATGAACGATAAACAAGAAAAAAAAATAAGGGCGATGGAGTAGCGATAAAAAATTCCTAATCTCCCTCCCCGGAATACGACCATGTCTTCTTCTTTCTCTTACAAGCAGGCGATCCTCTTCTCGGGCTTCCTCGGGACAGTAGAGGCGCAGTCGACGAGCTACAGCGCTTACGGCGCCACCGGCACGGAGTTCAACTCCTCGATGGCAGTCATCATCGTGGTGCTCATCTGCGTCTTCTTGCTCATGGGCTTCCTCTCCATCTACCTCCGCCAGTGCTCCGACCGCGACGAGCCCTCTTTAGCCCGGCGGGCCCCGCGCCGCCCTGGGGGGCTTGACGCGACCGCCATCGCCGCGTTCCCCAAGCTCGTCTATGCTGACGTGAAGGACCACAAGCTGGGGAAGGGCGCCCTAGAGTGCGCCATCTGCTTGAGCGAGTTCGAGGAAGAAGACAGTCTCCGGCTTCTCCCTAAGTGCGACCACGTGTTCCACCCCGAGTGCATCGACTCGTGGCTCGCCGCGCACGCCACGTGTCCCGTCTGCCGCGCCGACCTGGTCGCCGGGGACGCGAACGTCGTTCTTCCCGCTCCTGTGACCTCTCCTGAGCACGTGGCGGTGAGCGTGGAGGAAGGAAGGGCGCCGAGATTGTCGAGGTCGAAGTCGACGGGGCATTCGATTGTGATCGTGCACGCGGAGGACTGCGATCGGTTCACGTTAAGGCTGCCGGAGCAGGTAAGGAGAGACGTGATGGAAGGGAAGATGAGGCGATCAACGAGCTTCGCGGTGCTCCCGCAGCAAGGCGAGGGGAGCAGCCGGGGAGGGAGAAGCTTCAAACGCTGGTCCTTCTTCTCCAAGACTCTCTCCATGATGAGCCCCAGAAGGGAGGATGGACCTGGAGAAGGGTCAAAGCAGGATCGGTCGGTCAGGAACAGTAACGGCCCCTTCGAGAAACTGTGATTTGGCTGAGAGGATACAGATTTTTTTGTTCAAAGTGTCCAGAACGTTGACTTCTTGAAATTCGTGTCGTTCCTGTCGTCGAGCAAAGCTACCCCTCAAAAACTCCAATTCAGATAAACTTGATCCCATCTCTCTAATCTAAATATAGAAGAAAGTATGTATCTTACACATCACATTAACAGAAAAAAATAAAAATCAATGCTATTTGATAGGAGGAAATTAAGCAGAAGGGTCTTCTTCTTATGAGTGTCCCAATTAAATATATCTGAAGTCATGATATTTTAACCATTTCAATGTATCTTAAATTTTAACAAAATAATAACTGACTTAAATTTTAGGAAATTATGAGGTTACCTTCTAACACTTTCCCTTGAGCAAAAACATATAAGTCCTTCATTCCTAGCTTACCGACATGCTTCTAGATTGAATATTTGGCACAAGCCATTGGCAAATAGGATCACGGACTACGGCTCTAGATTTTTTTTATGAAGCCCTAATGAACATAAAGAGGATTAATTCTCTCAAGGAAAGCAGAGTCCTGTGCAAAACTTAGGCACGTAGGTACCTTTCCTTCAATATTCAATATACTTTTATCTACAAAATTTCACTTATTCCAATGGGGATTTTACCAAATTGAGGTACAAGGATAGTCAAAGATAACTTATTGGTTATCAATCATCTAAGTGATTGTCTCCCAAAAAAGAACATGTTGCTCAATTGATTCAAACCTACAAGAGAACTTGAAAGTAAGTACATGTGAACATAGATAATTCCTATTTATCACCCCCATCTAAACATGAGCCACAAGCCAATTTTCCCCTTTAAATACCTTAAGATTCATCGAGCAAACTTTGCATGAAAGAGAGATATCACAACATTCATGGACTTGAATTATTTGCAAATCAAGTAATATTTAGTATTTTAAGTGGGGGATATATTAGACTTCTAGTTAGACTCTAAGAAATTCCCTGATTTGTGAGCTCCATGCCTTCTAGTCTCTTTCAAAAATAATATCATTGATGTGGTTCACAATTTGAATCATAAAAATTTTAAAAATTCTGTAAATCCTCTACTCAATGTACATCCAAAATTTTTTGTTTACCCTCCCCAACCAAGTGCATTGATGCAAAAAGCTTGGATATACTCCCCAACTTGGAGTATATCCAAAAATATTTCATAGTTAGATTAAAGGCATTTTTAAAAATTCCTTTAGCCCATTTATTCTCTTATTCAAAAGTGAAAACATTTCAATTACATTTTCTAGCGGAGAAATCATGCATGTCTTGTTAGAGTATTTATTCATGAAGAAATGACATTTTAACAGAAAATTTATGTAAAAACCAACCATTTCAAGCATCTACACATATGATTTCTTTCACATTATTTAGTTTTCTACTTCATCCAACATTCTGGTTGTGACAAAGATGTTGATGCCTTAAATTTTTCTGGGTGCACCTATGCTAGTCTTGCTAGTGATGGATATTATGTGACTTAGAATTCAAACACACTTCTATGCATCTCGTTAAATTAAAATACAATTTATTTATTGTCATTCATATGTGATGTTTGTAATAAAGTCCATGAGCATTTACAATGACAAAGGGAATTATAATGACATCATAATATAGTGGTCACAAATCTTTAAATATTTGTTCTAAACATTCATATTTGAGGGATATTCGAGAAGGACATCAAATTAGCCAAAAAATAATGATTCTTATGATTCGACTTATATGATGAGTTTGGTTGATCTTTTAGCCATTGGTGTGAAGATACTATGGATAGATTGTGAGTATTCTTTCTTACTTGATCTACATGAATCCCTAAATGGTATTATACCTAACTATTAATCAAGTTGATTCATGTCAAGCTTGTGTATGTGTTCCTTTGACTTGAAACACCAAAGATATCTTGTGGATAGATAACTAACAAACCATGATTATATTGTCATTAGGAGCACACATCCACACATAAAAAATAAGTCCAAACTCTCTAGTAATTAATATCAATCATAATTATTTGGGTAAAATGGTGAGAGAGTGTCAAATCCACAGAGAAATAGGATTTTATTTTGAGATATTTTAGAATTCAATTAAATTTTTTAATTCAAGTGATAACTTCTCCACAATTTTTCATAAAATTCTTTATTTTAAATTCTCTATGGATGTAAAAATGAGTCTATAATAAATTAAAGAAAGACATTTGAGGAAGTATTTGTTGAAGCAATTGATCAATTGTATTTTCCAAGAATGCATACACCATTGAAGAGAGAGAGAGAGAGAGAGTATAAATTAGCTTTGAATTGAGTGTAACCATTGGATTGCCCTTTAAGATGCAACAATTGGGTGCAACCATTGACAAATCCTAACCATTGATATGATTTATCAAGGGGAGATGAATTGCAGCCATTAAGTCGTGGTCCTTTGATTTGCATTAGATTGTCTAGATTTTGTTGTGTCATCGTGTATAGATCAAGCATCCCGTAATGGATGTTGTTTAATTTCCATTGGATGCTCCATGCCATGCACCACACAAGAGTTCATTGACTGCATTTAATTTTTGCCTTTATAACTCAAATCAATGGCCAAGATTAATCAAAGAACAAGACGAATTGACATCCAATGAAAACCCACCACGCATCCTTTCCCTTTAAGTAAAAATGGGGAGCTCAAATCAATTCTATTGATTCACCTTGATCTTATGCTCCTGATGTCATCAAATCACTTGAAAATAAAATACTCTTATTTTTGTCTTACTTTGAAAATATTAAGAATATCATTAAATTATAAATGAAGATATGATATCATTGAATTAAGTAACCCATTAGGGCACTTAATGATGACATTACACCCCTAATATGATGGCATGTGAGTGCCAACTATGTGCCATGTGGTGCCTATAGTTGTTGCCTTGTGTCACCGCACAAACATGCACTATAATTTTACCTAATTTTAAAAGAAATAAATTTATAAATTTTTTTAAAAAATTAAATAAGATTTTAAAAATCCCTAAAAATTAGAAATTTTATACATTTCAAAATACAACTCCTAGTGTATCCAATTTTTTCATTAAATCATAAATTAAATAATTTGTCATTCTATCAATTTAATTTAAGAACTAACAAGAGAATAACATATTTAACTCTACCATTCACTAAATTCACTTAAAAACTAAAAGTAGATAATTTTAAAGTTTATTTAAAAATTATTTTTCTTTAATCATTTTCATGTAAGCCGTAAAATCTCAAATAAAATGGGACTAATATAAGAGAATTTTAAATTTTGGAAACTCAAACTCATGATTTATATAAAATTAGCCTTTCAAATAATATATTTTGACATTTTTTATACAATTTGTATAGAATGATGGAAATGTACTCAAAGTATGATAGCATGCATAAAATATGTATGAATTTTACCTTGAAATGGACTAATAGTCATGTAATTGCAAGTATAATATATTGTATGTCATAAATGATCATGTTTTAATTATGACTTAATAATCCTGAGCCATGGGATCTCCAAAACATCATAAATTATTTATAGCATAAAGTTTTTTTTTGATAATTGTGTGGTCAAGATGAGATTGTCTGCCCTACTTATTTGAGGATATTGATTCAATGAATGAGATCAGATAAAATGCTTGCCCAAGGTAGTAGAAATATTAAAGAAGGTGTTGTCAATAATTTCTTATATGCATCATTACTAACTTCCATAACCAATTTGTGTTTGATAGTTGATTATACCTTGAGTCATTCACGAGTTTTGTATAGATGAAAGATTATACGTACATAATAACTAATGATTGTAAGGCTTCATCATGAAGTTCTTATATGCTCCATATCTCCTAGACCACATAGTTGAGCTTGGCAACCAACGAGTTGACAATTTGACCTATCGATTGGGTTAAATTAATCTTTGATTAATTAATCTATTTATCGATATAGATAATTGATGAGGTTGACTAATTAGGTGTTATTTGGTATATAGAGTTATTAACTAACAAAATATATAGACTAGAACGACACACATATAAAGTTTATGGACATTTGTAGATATAGACATAATTGTGAGGGTTTTTGTATAAAGCTCATACCCAATGTCTGTAATAAGGTGAGAATTGATAATATACAACTTATAATTATATAATTATTAATACAAATTAAGGCATAAAACATTATATTCCAATGCATTTTATCATACTTTGAGTGCATATTTATCATTCTATGCAATTTAAAATTATAATATCAAAATACATTATTTTAAAGGATAATTATTCATAATTAAAAGTTGATATTTTAGAGTAGATCATTTTAAATTTGAGAATATAATTGAGTTTTAAATACAAAATAATAAGAGAAAATATTTTTTATATACTCAATTATTTTTCTAAGTTTTATCTTTTCAAGAAAATGAGTGTCTTTTATAGTTAAAAATTTATTCTCATGTTATTTCCTAAATTTGAATTTTTAGAATGATAAATTAATCAATTTCTGATCAAACAAAAAATTTGAATGAAAAAGGAGTTATATTTTGAAAGTTTTGAATTTATAATTCTTAGGGTTTTTAATTTTTTAATGAATTTTTCTAATTTATTTTGAATTAATTTCAATTAAAAACATTGAAAAAATATATTTTAAGTGTGCACTGACGTGACAGTTGATGCGGCGCACATGCATGTGTGTCACCATGTGGCGATATGTGCACATGCCACAGGCCGCACATGTGGTGCATGGGGTGGCAAGTGATTAATGCCTATCATTCGTGCTAAGTGCCCTTAAATGAGCCAAATTTGTTTAATAAAATCGCTATTCTTTATATATACGTCGCATTACTTTGATTTTCCAATGTGGGACTTTGTTTATTTTTATTTTATCGTTAGTGATGTGGTGAAAGAAGGAAAGTCCAATCTTTGAATTTAATTAAGACTCTTGATTATCACTTAAGTGACGGGGGTATGTGACAGCATCCTAGTGGACACTAATTCGTCTAAGTTAACCGGCTAATCCTAACCATTGATTTGAAGAGTTATTATAATGGTCAGGATTTGAAGCGTCATATGCATTGGATCACTATCGAAGGGTTGAAATTTGGCAACGCTATCTCTTTGCATGCATACATGGTGCGATTCTAACACTCTAAAATAAGATTTGACAATCGCAACTTAACCAGAATGATTCACCTCTTCAGATTCCATCACGACCGTTGATCTCATCAAAGAGGAGATCCGATGGTTATGACCAATTTCAAAATGTTATAAATTCTCTCTCTCTTTGACGGTGTAAAGCATTCTTGGATTTTTTATCGATCAAACCTTTTGGACAACATAATCCTTAAATATCTTGCTTTCTTCCTCTTCTAGACTTACTTTCATGTCATAGGAGTGTTTGAAATCAAGAATTCGTGGATGAATTAGAAAGAATTCACCGCTTAAACTTCGAATTTTGTTTTTCAAAATGCATAATGAAAAGCCTTCATCCGAAAACTAATTGGATTATTTCGAGCGCGATTTCAAGTTAGATTAAATGTTTTCTTCCCATTCTTTCTTCCTATAACATTATATTTTTATTTTGATGCATAGATTAGTTTAGTTTACGAAATTTAGTTATTTTCTCTCTCTTTGCGATTGAATTTTCTCCTTATTTCACTCCTTGATTTCTCCACAAATTTTAATCCAAATTGAGTAATTTTTTATTATATCGACTCATCTTGGAGTTTTTTTTCTAAAATCATTAACTTTATTAATTTATCACCCCAATTTCTTGTCCAATTTGATTGAATTATGAATATCTCTAAAAAATTCGTCTAATTCTCTATGGATTCAACCTTTACTCACCATTATCCTAATCAATTCATGATTAATTCTCTAAATTAGTGAGTTTGAAAATTATTTTGACATGAGGAAGTGTGTTTTAAATGACCTCCCAAAATCGTTCCGTCAAGAACCACCGTAACTCAATGTACCTATACAAGCCTTGTGGAAACTCTCTCCTTTCTTCTCTTTATCTCTTGGTGAAGAGCATTGAAGAAAACATCCAACCATCTAACAATTGTGTGGATACTACTAGAGGCTATCGAAGTGTCTACACTTAGATAGCTTCACAAACTTATTCAAGGAACCCTATCATTTAGTATGAATTTTAATCTATATTAGATGATAGGATCATCTGTTCTTGGCACCTCAGTATTTTGAATATTTGATTCAATGTATTTTGTTGTGTTCAATGTTTTGATGAAAATTTTGAGAGCCTATCAAGCATCACACCTTATCAACTTTTACTTAGTAGATCATTCCCTTTTACAAAGAAACAAAATATTCACTTAAGTTTTTCATGCACCATGATAACATTCAATCTTAACATGATAAAACATGATTATTAATGAAAAATAAGCCATAAAACCTTTCATTTATATGCATGTTATCATACTTTGAGTGCATTTCTATCATTCTATGCAATTTTATGTTATAATCTCAAAATACGTTAATTTAGGGTTAATTATGATGAATTGAAGATTAAAAATTTTATAACCTATCTTTACTTGAGATTATAAATGGTTTTTAAAGTTAAATAATAAGAGAAATCATTTTTTATAAACATTCATTTAATTTTCTAAAGTTAAAATATTAAAGAAATGAATGTATTTTTGAAATAAGAATTAAATCTCTTGTTATTTAAATAATTTGACTTTTTAGAATGATAGATAATTAAATTTCAGATCAAATGAAAGAAATTTGGATTAATTTGGAGTTGTATTTTAAAAGATATGATTTTTACAATTTTTAGGGATTTTTCTAGATTTTTCCGATTTTATTTTCTATTTAAAAACGTTTAAAATAAATAAAAAAATTGCAAAAAGCGTTTAATAATCGCGCGGGTCCCACGTGGGTGCGACGTGGCACGCAAGGCCACGTGGCAGAGCCACGCGGGCCCGCGCAGCGCCTACGTGGCGCATTATACATATTATATTCATATATTACATTTAGTATAATGGGATTTCAGCCTTCCGTAGACCTGAAGGGTATTGAACCTATATAATCGTCGGGTCTTATAAACCCGACGATCTTCTTTATCATTCTCTGTGTGGGACTAATCCACACGTATTACTTACCATGCAGGTGACGTGGACGCGTGCGGAGCGTTGGATCGGGTGGAGCGCAGGATCTCGCGCATCGATCGCGTAGACAAGCGGACCACCGGAGATCATCAATGCACGTGCGTTAATTAAAGCATTATAACGGACGAGATTAATCGGCGCGGATCGCATCTCAGCCGTCAAATCGCGATCCAAGGAGAGAAATCGAAGCGTTTTTATAACACTAATCCACGCGGATCATCAGGGCCGTCGATCGAGATCGGACGGCTAGGACTTAACTGAAACGGTCCACGATGGACCGTTTCATCGTAACGGTCGATCGAAACGATCGGACGGTTACGCCCAAAATTGCTATAAAATGAAGTGTTCTTCGTCGTTGTATGTATTCGAGTTGGATTTCAATCAAATTGAACTGTCTAGACACCATTCCACTCGTTTCTCTTGATTCCATCCTCTTCCTCTTTCATTTTCGCATCCACGGAGGGGTTGAAATCAAGATTTGGTGGAGAATCGAAGGAGAAATCGCAGCTTGAAGCTTGTCGAGGCGTTCTTGATGTTCTTCGCGATTAATCGGTTTAATCATTACGATTTGATCGCAAAACGGGTTTAGTGGAAGCGGTTTTTCCTAGATTATCTTCCTATTATGTTTAATTTCAGTTTAGATTAGGATTTAGAGTTTAATTTCATCGAATTTTAGCTTAAATCACGATTTTTAACGTTCGAAAATTTCCTCCCACTTCCATCTTTGATTTCTCTGTGATTACTAATCTAAATTGAGCGATTTTTTATTCCACGGATAGATCTTTGAGTTATCTTTCTAAATCCACCATTTTTCCTAATTTCTCATCTCAATTCATCGTCCAATTTGACCAAATTCCAAAAGATCTCTCAAAAATGCCTTAATTCCCTGTGGATTTGACCCTTATTTACCATTATACCCCTCAATTCACTCTTAATTCCCCAAATTGGTAAGTTCAGAATAATTTTTGACCCGAGACCGTGTGAAATCAACGACCTCGCGGTCTCGTCTCGTCACACCATTTGTTCCTTTCTCCCTTCTTTGATTGTCTCCTCAATATGTCTTTGAATCTCTTGCATTAGGTTGGTCATCTAATTTGAAATTTCTTTTTCTGAAGTTGTAGTTTAGAACTAAGTTTTTATATGTTTTGTGGAAGAACATTAATAGTTAATTCTCTTAATGGCTCATCTAGACAAGTATGTGGTTGCCTTCCCTTGCCTTATCACTAACTTTATTTGAGTTAAACATATTTGATTTTTGAAACAAAACCTATTAGAGTTAAACATAACCTAATCTTCCTAAAGTCTAGAGAGTGCCATTTGATACCTGACGGATCAAGACCGAGTGGTCATCAATTTCACACTGTCTCGTGTCAAAAATAATTCCAAACTTACCAATTTGATGAAAATATCTCGAATTGAGGGGTATAATAGTAAATAAGGGTCGAATCCACAGGGAATTAGAGAAATTTCTGATGATCTCTTCGAATTTGATCAAATCGGATGATGAATTGATGATAGAAATTGAGGAATATGGTAGATTATGAAAGAGAACTTCAAGACGATTCCACGAAATCATAAATCATCAAATTTGACTTTGATTTCGCGGAAAAATCATCGAATGCATTACAAATTGGAAGAACATCTTAATTTATAGGGATTTTGGGCGTAACAGTCCGATCGAATTAATCAACGGCTCTGATGAAACTATCCATCGCGAACCGTTATGATTAAGTCCGGCCCGTTGGATCACCGATGGACGCGCGAGATGAAGCCACGTCGACACACGTTTTAAAATGCTTTGAAACGATCGCCTTTGGATCGCGATCTGACGCCTCTGATGCGTTTCTTCGCGATTTGATCTCGACCGTTAAAACTCGCGTGATCAACGGTCGAGATTAAATCGATCCAGTGAACCCCGATTAAAGCCACGTGTTCCATCAATTTAAGTGAAGATCAAGGGCCACGATTGCACGCGCGATTGGACGTCCCATACGCTGCCACTTCGCCTCCTCATCGCGATCGTTGATCGCGATCGATCGGACAGCTCTGATTGCGCCACGTCAACTGCGCGCTTTAAATATTCTGAAAAATTGATATTTAATTAGAAAATTCGATTTTTAATTTCAGAAAATCCTTAGAAATTCATTAAAAATTCCGAAAAATTCCGAAAAATCCCTAAAAATTAGAAAATTCATAACTTTCAAAATATAACTCCAAATTAATCTAAATTTCTTTCATTTGATCAGAAATTTAATTATCTATCATTCTAAAAAGTCAAAATTAATAAATAACAAGATTTTTAATTTAGTTTTCAAAAAAATACATTTACTTCGTTAAGATTTTAACTTTAGAAAATTAAGTAAATGTTTAAAAATGATTACTCTCATTATTTAACTTTAAAAACCATTTATAATCTCAAGTAAAGATAGGTTATAAAATTATTTATCTTTAATTCATCATAATTAAGCCTAATTTAAAGTATTTTGAGATTATAATGACTTTTGCATAGAATGATAGATAAATACTCATAAATATGATAACATGCATAGGAATGAAATCATTTATGCCTTAATATGCATCAATAGTCATATATTATCATGTCTAATTAACATGGTTATCAATACCATAAAAGTTGGCATTTAGCAACCTTCAATAAATATTACTGAATAAGTATTAGCTTTACAAATGAAGCATAAGCCACCAAAGATTCTTGATATATAATTCTTAAATTTTGTGACATAAAGATAAAATGAATTCAATGCATAAATAGAGACTTTATTCAAATCATTCAAAGCATAAGGTCTATTCAAAAGAAAAGGTAGTGTAAAAAAAGATTTGCCTTATAAAATTTATTAAGTGTGTTACTACAAATGAAGAGTGCTCTGGTTTTTTCAACTATATGATCTACCTTCCTAGAAGCTAAGTGATATATCTTCCTCAACATATCCAATTTGAAATTTTTAGAAAATCATAGCATTTGAGAAATTTTAACATTACCATTTGACGATACGAATTCACGCAGTCATTGAAAACACACGAATGTGTGTCAAAACAAATACTAGACTCACCAATTTCAAGATTTAATCATGAATTGATTAGTACAATGATGAATAAGGGTCAAATCCACAAAGATTTAAGGAATTTTCATGATATTTTTAAATTTTGATCAAATTGGATGACGAGTAGAGAAATTAGGCATTTTAGTATTTTTGGAAAGAAGACTCTAAGACAAATCCATAGAATAAAAAATTGCACAATTTGGATCATTATTTATGGAGAAATCAAGGAACAAAATCAAGATAGAAAAATCGATCATGAGAGAGAGAAAAACACAAAATTCGTAAAATTCGACTAATCTATTGTTCAAAATTGAAACCTAATGTTACAGAAAAAAGATTAGAAGAAAAAAGCATAATGTAACCCAAACTCATACTCAAAATGATCCAATTCATAGCCAGATCAAGGGTTTTCATTTTGCATTTTGAAAAATGAAAATTTGTAGCTCAAGTGACAAATTCTCCCTATTCTCTCAATGATATATTGATTTCAAACACTCTTCGGATGCAGAAATGAGTCTAGAAGATGAAGGAAGCAAGAGATTCAAGGATTGAGGCATCTAAAAAATTCAATTAATTAGAAAATTCTAGAATGGTTTATATCGTCGAAGAAAGAGACATGATCGTTTGATCTGTCGATTGATCTTCAATCAATGGTTGAGATGAAATTTCAAGATATGAATTGACACCATTAAGTCGCGTTCGTCTGATTAAAAATTGAGCATCAAGATGAAGCCACATTGCACGTGAAGAAGAAGCGTCACGTAATGCGCACCATTTGATCTTCACCGAACGCCTAAGATGTTGCCACGTGTCTTATGATGTTCATCAAATGCACTTAATCTTAGCCGTTATAATTCCTTAGATGAACAGGTAAGATCAAAAATTTTAAATAAAATGATGTGATATCGAATGAAAATGTGCCACGTACTCCCTACATTTAAGTAAAAATGGAGGGTCGCGATTAAATCATGCGATCTCAGGCTTCTGGTGAACTAAAATAAAAATAAAAACATACTCCCACATAGCTAAAATAAGAAAAGAAATTATGTATAAATAATAGAACGTGTTAGCGGGTTAGATTATATCCTTAAAAAGGATACTTAACCACTAATTATATGCACACACATATACATACACTGCCACGCATGCATGCAATCCACGTCATCTGCCACGTCAAAGTAGTAAATAATATATAATTTTTTATTATTTTAAATATAAATATATTCAAAATAAATGTAGAAAAATTCTAGAAAAATACCTAAAAATTAGAAAATTCATAACTTTCAGAATATAACTCTTTTTTAATCAACTTTTTTGTTTGATCAGAAAGTAAATAATCTATCATTCTAAAAGGTCAAATTTAAGAAATAACAAGAGAATATATTTTTATCTAAAAAATACAGTCATTTCTTTTAGAAAATAAAACTAGAAAAATAAATGATTATATACAAAAATAATTTCTCTTATTATTTGACATGAAAATTCAATTATAACCTCTAATATAAAATAGGAATAATCTAATCTCAAATATCTCTCGATAATTATTTATGATTATCTATAAAAATATGGCATTTTGAGATTATAACTTTAAATTTCATAGAATTATAGATATACACTCAAAGTATGATAATATGCATAAGAATGAATTGTTTTAAGCCTTAATTTGCATTAATAATCATATCTTTACTAGTATAAATTACACATCACCATTTTCGAAGAGCTATATTTTTGTGTTACTATGTTTTGTAAATATTGAAGAAAATCAAATGCTTAAAAAAATTCAGATAAAGGTATTAAACTACAATGAGAAGAATCATTAATCAAAAGGAGGAAACCATTTTTGTCATGTGATCAATATTTGGATATAATTTGTATTTGAATGAATTTAAGATGATGGTCTCTTATGCTTAGAGCGATTGTATGCCTGAAAATTAAATGATTTAACCATTTTTTCGTAAATTTAATAAATGATTTGGAGAACTCAAAATAATAACACTATTTTTATAAAAGACGTAATAATTTTTTGTTGGTGCTTGTCTTTGATTGTGCTCCTTACATGTTTTGCCTATCAAAGTCACAAAATATAGTAAAATTCTCATATTATCTGAGAAAATTTAGTTTGCTATTTAATATCTTGTTCACAATAAAAGACTAAGTTTGATATTTGTTTTGAAATAGGTGACCTAAACCCAATCATGTTGTGCACATCTATTACAAATATTGTATTCGTAAGTACAAATTTTTGTTGTTTCAACCAAGTCCAAAGATAAATACTATAGGAATTACTTGTCTATAAAGACATTCCAAATGTTACTAGTAAAGGAAATTTGACGATGATATATGGTATACAAATAAAATATCATTGCATGTGATAGTCATATGAAAACATGGTTCATCCCTTAACCATTTGTGTGGAGATACTAATGAGGCACATTGTGCACTCTTAACGAGAATAGTTTATAAAACTCATCTAGAAAGCAAGAGTTGGGGCACATCATGGATCATTCAGTGGAGCGTTTAAATTGTGTATGTCATTTTTTCTTAAAGCAAGGTAGTAAGTAGTAAAATCTCAAAGTTCCATGCAGTCAATATAGGTTCGAAGATCAGTTTTAAGATTATATCACCCCTGATCTAATCCATCCAAAATTTGGTGCTTGATATTGGTAGAAGACGTGGGCAGTGTCTTACCCCAATCATGATTCTAGCTTATATCATCATACTATGTTTTGGATGGACAAAAAAATGCATTGCATGGCTCTCTAAAAGCGCAGGACATGGCCTCAACTAAGCATTGGATTTCATTAATCAAATCTAATGACTGGGACTTAATTGAGCCCTTAAATACTATAAATGTTTCATATCACTATTTTTCTCTTTGATATAAAATTAATCTTGCAAAGTATGATTGAATAGATCTTGTGCATAGAAAAATCCTAGAACCTCTTGATTAATTTAGGATCTAGAGTCATGCCCCAATCAATTGTTCCTACAAAGTCAATATTTAAATGAGAAATTGGGGAAACCATGATGCTTGAACGCTGAACAATATCCTAGAGTTTTTCAAATAAGGAAAATCCCTCATCCAATGATTAATTGGATCAACTTATTGGTGCAAGTTGGGTCTTATTTTCTTTGATCTTTCATTATTAGGTTTAGACATCATAGTTTTTCATCCTTTTCTCTCTCTTAATCAATAATTTTCTCTCTCTAGTTTATCTCTAAACAAGGGTTTGTACATTGTTAGTAGGGTAGTCCAAAGACCGACCGAGACTCGGTCGACCGGACCGAACCGAGACCGACGGTCCCAGAAAATGGACCGGACCGGTCTCGGTCCAAATTCGGTCCGGTCTGCGTCAGCCCTTCGGTCTTGGACCGAAGGGCAAATTCCAACTTTGACGGTTTGACCGATCCCAAATTCCGATTTACGTAAGTACGTAACCTAACTCCAAAAACTCCCAAAGTCCAAATTCGAAATCAGCGAATTCTCCAAAAATTCGCATTCCCGTCATCCCGTGCGGCCTTACCTAGTCGCAGGCTCTTCCGGCTCTCTCTAGTCTCCAAGCATTCGGGGTCTTCTGGCTCTCTCCAGGCATTCGGGCCACCGTCGCTCTCTCCAAGCATTCGGCGGCAAGAACTGGGTGCGACGAAACGAGCACCTGCCATTAAATTTTGCAGCGGCGGTTCTTGTGAGTCTACCTAACGCTAGTCTTTTTTTCCCCGAATCCATATCTTTTTTTCCCGATTCATCACATTCATACATAAAACAAACATATTTTTCTATGAAAATGGAAAAACGAGCTTCGTCAAAAAATAAAATGTAAACAAAACAATAAGAATTCAAACGAATCTTTGAATTAACGAGTTTTTTGGCTCGGTTTCGAGCGAGGTGGAACCTTGGCCATTTGACTAGTCGGAGTGGAGAAAGGAGACCAGGATTCCAAAGCACCAATCAATGTCGACCGCGACATACACTGGTTCACCGAAGCTATTATTCCTCTCGTTATATTAAATCGTTCAACGGAGCAGGCATAAGATGAGAGCTAACAGCCAGGACAAGGGACATGTCAGGCACAATATCTCTGCTTCTGGCGCCATTGATGGCCAGAAAACCAGTATAAACAACCATATTGAGGAAAAAAAATTAGGATGCAGATTATAAAGAGTGACGCATTTTCTCTTGCCATGCCCAGTCATTCTAAAATTGAAGGGGCTGGTTTTGGGGACTCCTTCCCAGGCATCCCACCTTTCTCCACATCTTCCTCTTGTGACCTTCTCGTCTGTACAACCCATAAAAGTTTCTTTGGCGTTGATGAGAAAAACATTAATATCCACGTCACAGAGAAATTAGAGTCCAGGAGGACGGGGCATGTCAAAACATGCAAAGTGTTTCAGATAGAAGGAAGAGATCAGAGAAGATGGAGGAGGGGTGAAGGTCTTCGAGAGATCAAACAGACGTCAAGTGATTTTAATCGATCTTCATATGGTTATGAAACTTTGAATCAAAGTTTCACAATTTAATTTTCATTGACGTCGAAGAATAAACTGTGCAGTATGCTCGTTATTTCCATTAATTATCCATTTAATTGCGAATTCAATGTGCAAAAGATAAACATGATTAATTCAGTGGCTTATTTATAATTTTTATTTGAAAGCTACAATAGGAACTACTTCAGTTGCCTTAACCGTATGACTAAACGACATCGGCATAGAAATCCTCGGTTACAGTACGGACGGCATAGAGATCAAACTAATTGATTATCACTGTTAATATTCTATATCTTTCTTCTCTCTTATTTCTCCATTATTTCTCATCTCTTCTTTCTCTAAATATTTTTGCCTTTTAATTTTGAACTATTATTTGTAATCTAATTTTTATCTTGTGTTTTAGACTGTCATCGATGGAGTCAATTGGAGATGAGGTACATTTTATTTTACATTGATCTCTAAAAATATATGATGATAGCTTACTAATGCTATATTTTTTTCTTTTAGATTGAATCAAACAATGTATCAACATTTGTTTCTACAAGTGCTACGGCTACAAGCTCTTCACAACGAAAAAAAGCCTCACCAGTCTTAGTACATTTCATGAAGATCACGGACGATGAGTATCTTTGCAAAATTTGTAAGGTAGCTACCCCATCGAAAGAGATAAAAGTCAAGAGGGATAGAAGCAGTAGCACAATCAAGTTATGGAATCACTTGGAAAGATTTCATGTTGAGATTTATAAGCAACTAAGGCCATCAAATGCTCCTAATACTTTAACAGACTATTTCTCAAAGAGTTCAAAATTTTCAGGCAGGAATTCAGAGCAGACAAAGAAAGAGTGCATAGATTTAATTGTTAAGACAGATGCACCTTTTACGCTACTTGATCATCCTCAATTTAGAAAGTTTTGCAACTATTTAGTACAAGGTGAAGCAGGGATTCCTAGCCGCAATTCCGGACGACGAGGGATGGAGAAATTATTTGAAGATGAAAGGGATAAGGTAAGAGAATTACTTCGACCAATTGAAAGGGTGTCCCTTACAACAGACACTTGGACAACTACAAATAATGTGGCAATACTTGGGATCACAATACATTGGATTGACGATATGTGGAGACTTCATGAACAAGTGCTTGCTGTTGAAGAGTTGGGTGTATCACATCGAGGGATAATTTTAGCAGAGGTGGTGCATCGTGTGTTAGAAGAGTATGATCTCACTCAAAAGGTAAGTAAACATGAATTTAACCTTCCTTGTTTTCAATTTTAAATTTGTAAACATGAATTTTTTTTGCTAGGTTTTTGCTATCACAACAGATAATGCAAGCAATAACAAGACAATGGCTGTAAGTTTGGAAAACTTATTACGTGAGAGTGGATCGACATTCACCAGGCAGTTCCATGTGCCATGTATGGCCCATGTTCTCAACCTAGCTGTTCAAGGAGGCTTGAAGCAGTTGGGTAATTCATCATCGACTTCATTATGTTCAGAAAGTGAGAGTGATGAAGAGTGTGAAGAAGATGAAGTGGAAGTTACTTCACAAAGACCATTTGGAGCAATTCTTCGTCGACTTCGAAAACTTGTTCTTGCGGCAAATAGCACACCACAAAGAATTCATCAGTACAAGGAATTATGTGAAAGGTATAACATGTCAAATAAAAACTTATTAACCATAGATGTCTCCACTAGGTGGAATTCGACATATGGCATGATTATGACAGCATGGGACAAGAGGAAGGTGTTGAATACAATGGCAACAACTTGTCTTAAAGGTGGTAAAGGAATTTCTTTAATTATATCAGAAGAGTGGGATCTTCTTAAGATTTTTGCAGATGAACTTCTAGCTTTTAAGGAAGCCACCGAGATGTTTTCGCAATCAAAGGCCATTACATCGCCTAATGTTACTTCTATTTTTGATCTTTTGTTAAATCAGTTGAACACGTCAATTATTGCCTTAGGTAATCCTTCTCAAGGTGTGATGGGAAGACCAATGAGCATAGAGCAAGCAGAGGCACTGAAAGGAGCATATACTGTGATGAAAACAAAGTTACTTAAATACGAGCCACAGGTAAAAAGAAAGCCAATCTTTCCTATTGCTACAGTGTTAGATCCATCTTTGAGATTTGAATATATTCCAACTGATGACCAAGAGTATATCACAAAGACTTTGAAGCATTTGCTTCAATTGATGCCTGCCTCACCAATATCAAGTGCTTGCTCGCAAAGTGAGCCATTATCTATTCCTTCTGCAACGTGTTCGAAAATGATGGTTGAATTGATGAAGCGTAAAAGGAAGAAGAACGTAAACATCTTATTAGAAAAACCAGTATCTGATAAAATATTTGATTATTTGCATGACTCTCAAGTTGAATGTTCTCATCTCGATGCTCTACAATGGTGGTGTAAGATTGGGTCTGAAAAATATCCATGACTTGCAATGTTAGCAAAGGGATTTCTCTCAGTTTGTGCTTCGAGCTCTCCCTCAGAGCGTCTTTTCTCATCAGGACGGGGGATCGTAACATACAAAAGGGGAAAATTATCTGCAAGAACTATATCTATTTTGATGACCCTAAAATCGTGGGGTAAAACGGATGAAGCGGATACTGATGAAGAAGAATTTGGTGAAGATACGAACTAATTTTTATGTTATTCTACTTTCTTCTTCTTTATTTCAAATCAGCAAATATCATCGGTAAGGTTTTTACTATAAATAGTAATGGACGTTGATACATTTATCTCTTTTCAGGTATGCATATTCATAGTCAAGAGTAGGGAAGTCATCTTCAGGGGCATCTCCGAGTCCTCCCATTATTTCATGTCATCGGTAAGCATTTCCAACTGATCATTTTTGCAGTAATTGATTTTTCTGCAGGATATTAAGGAGAACGATGTGATGATTTACATGAATAATTTATGATTTTTCTGCAGTAATTCATTTTTCTGTAGGATATTAAGGAGAATGATGTGATGATTTCATGAATAATTGATGATTTTTCTGCAGTAATTGATGTGATGATTTTCTGCAGGATATTAAGGAGAACGATGTGATGATTTACATGAATAATTGATGATTTTTCTGCAGTAATTGATTTTTCTGCAGGATATTAAGGAGAGTGATGTGATGATTTAATGAATAATTGATGATTTTTCTGCAGGATATTAAGGAGAATTGATGTGATGATTTTCTGCAAGATATCTTTCTTACTTATATTTTTTAGGATATATTTATTTATTTTCATTAACGAAATGGGGAAATGGATCTCTTTTCAGGTACGCCGAAAAGACCGAAGTTAACACCGAACCGGACCGTGACCGAGGTGGACTGAGACCGGACCGAGACCGAGACCGAGACTTGGACCGAATGGTGTGCCAAAAACCGGACCGGACCGGGACCGCCCAACCCTAATTGTTAGAGTCTGATTTCCTTGGATTTGATTCAATGAAAATATGTTCAAATTCTCTTCTTTCTATATTATTTTCATTAAACTCAAAACCTAAAATCATTGTCAACTTGATTAAGTTTAAAGAGTTTTCAAAGTCAAATCTAATTCTCTATGAGTTTTGACTCTTGCTCACATGATTGTTTAGTTAATCAACCCAAAAACTAAGGGAGTTAAGAAAAAAAATTTCCCTATGATCATGTGCATTCAATAACCATAAAATTTTGGATTTTCACCTATATAGCTACTAAGAAAAGGTGATTGTTATCCAACATTCCAAGCATCAATAGAACCATTACCCTCATAATGAGGTCATTACCCAAAATTTCACCTCCCTGAAATCTACCACATTGAAAATTCCCTTTGAATGTCCAAGAGGCCAAGTGTAATTTTTGTGTTGATCATAGTATTATTCATCAAATCACATGTGCCTACATCTCCCTAAAAAACATAGTCACGTGACAGAAAAGTGCCACTTACTCTACATCACTCTCATTATTCTCATTAAGATGCATGTTCCTCATTATCTCTAGAAGAAACCCCTTAATCACCACCTATCTTAGTAATAGCCTTGCCTCTTATCCTTTGGGTGGCAAAATTTCTCTCCAACACCTTTACCCATATGCTACTTTATCCCCTTCTCTTCTTGGGTTTTTGGTTGCACAATTTCTATCCAAGACTATATCCCATTTCTTTATAAATTTGTGCATTGGGATCTCTAAAGATGTCTTTTTTGGTTGTCTGCATATTTAGAAGCATTATGTTGTCTATTTCCTTGACAAGTGATGGCTATGTGACGAGACGAGACCGCGAGGTCGTCGATTTCACACGGTCTCGTGTAAAAAATAAAGCCTAATTTACTAATTTAAGGAATTAATAACGAATTGAGTGGCATAATGGTAAATAAGGGTTGAATCCATAGGGAAATAAGGAAATTCTTGATGTATTCTTCAAATTTGATCAAATCAGATGATGAATTGATGATAGAAATTGGGGAAAATGGAAAATTATGAAAGAGGACTTCAAATCGATTCCATGAAATCAAGAATCATTGAATTTGGACTTGATTTCGCAGAGAAATCGAAATTTGAAGTGGAGAGAAAATTTCGGAATCGAAAATCGCGATTTTATCTAAATTTCCACCAAATTGAACCTTAAATCCTAATCTAAATAAAAATCAAACTTAAATAAACTAATTCTTGGTAAAAACCGCTTCCACTAACCTCGATTAGTGATCAGATTAGCTTGATTAATCTGATTAATCAACGAAAATACCGAAGAACGCCACGATGAGTTCAAGCTGCAATTTCTACCGATGTACACGATGAAATCTTGATTTCAAGAGCTCCGGAGGTGCGGAATTAAAGGTAGAACACGTTGAGATCAAGAGAAACGAGAGGGAAGGTGTCTAGACAGCTCAATTATATTGAATTCCAACTCGAATGCTTTAGAATTCGGAAGAACCCCTCATTTTATACACATTTTGGGCGTAACCGTCCGATCGTTTCGATCGACGGTTACAATGGAACGGTCCATCGTGGACCATTTCAAACATGTCATGGCCGTCCGATTTCGACGAACGGTCTGGATGATCCGCGCGATGGCAGTTATAAAAATGCCTCGATTTGTCGCCGTTGGATCGCGATCCAACGATCACGATGCTCCCCGCCAGATTTAATCGTGACCGTTATAACACCCGTCTTTAAGCCACGTGCGTTGATCACGATCGGTGGTCCGCGCACCATGTGATCGATGCACGGATTTCCACGGCGCCGACGATCCGATGCGTCGCGAGAGGCCACGTCACCTGCATTAAAAACACTGTGTGGGACTTAGTCCCACACGGGAAAAATTAAAGGAAGTCGTTGGGTTTAAAAGGAACGACAGTTTTAGGGGTTGAATACCCTTCCGATATACGGAAGGCTGACTTTACTATATATAAGATAAACTATATAAATATATGTATATAATGCGCCGCGTAGGCGCCGTGTGGGTCCACTTGACGCTGCCACGTGGCCTTGCGTGCCACGTCGCATCCACGCGGGTAGGGTTCAACAGTTCTGGTCCGGTCCAGTTTTTGGCACAATACTCGGTCCAAACCTTAATTCGGTCTCGGTCTCGGTCAACCTCGGTCACGGTTCGGTTTGGTCTTAATTTCGGTCTCCAATTTTCAAATGTAAAAAATTTCAAATATAAAAAACTAGTTTCAAATGTTAACAATTTTCCCACCTAGAAGTTTAATTAATTGGCGGAATGAACTCACGATGAATCTAAGAGTTCAAATGACATCTCCCGAAAGACGTATCCCTTGCAAATTTGAGCCTTTGAGGATCTGCCAGTGAAAAAAAGTGAAATTTTTTAATAGTTCAGAAACTTAAATAGTTTACAATTATCGTAAACTTTCAGTATTATGTAATTAATAAATATAAGTGTGCCTATTGATAAAAATACTAATTATAAATGGAGAAACAGACCTAGCAATAAGAAATCGAGCTAGCAATAAGAAAATTTACTCAATAAGAAATAATTTACCGAATAAGACCTAACAATAATAAATCGAGCTAGCAATAAGAAAATTCTTGTTTTTAGGACTTTTTTTACCGGAGGCTATTTCCTTGATCTATGGAGGTTCTTTGGGATGATTTTGATGAGAGAGAAAGGGGATAGAGAAGAGAGCAAGGAGAGAGTGAACTAGGAAAGAAAGATGAAGAGAATAAGTTAAAGAATAGAGAGAGGGAGAAGTGGAATCGATTAGGGGTAGAGAGAGAGAGAGAAGAGTCTATTTGATGAGAGAAGATTTAAGAGGAAATCGGATGGACTGTAAGAGAGAGAAGGAGAACGTGATCGAGGTTAGAGAAGAGAGAAGAACTCGAGGAGAACGCTTAGTCTAACGTTCCCTTCGTCCCTTCATGCTTAGTCTTACAAGATTTTTTTCATCTTGTAAATTCTCTCTCTCTGGAATTGTGGGGGACGAACGACTAGAAATGACTCGTCATGACTAATTAATGTCGAAGGTTTAATCTGCAAAAAAAACGAGCTCGTCGCGAGAGTCGTCATTAACCTCAGAAGAAGACGAAGACTACGATGGCCCGTTGGATCGCTAGTAAACGGCAGAGATGACCGGATTACAGACAGCCTCCACCTCCTTAAGCTTCTCATCATAGTCCTCCATCTCGGCGGACTGGTTCTCATCTAGCCACTCGAGGGCTTCCTTCAAAGCAGCCTCCACTTTCTCCTTCTCCGCCGCCTCGATTTTGTCCATCAGTTTATCCTTATCACCGATTGTGTTCTTCATGTTGTAGACATATGATAACATGCAATCTTAACATGATAAAACATGATTATTAATGCAATTTAAGGCATAAAACATTACATTTATGTGCATGTTATCATACTTTGAGTGCATTTCTATCATTCTAGGCATATTTATGTCATAATCTCAAAATGCACTAAATTAGGGTTAATTATGATAAATTAATAATAAATGATTTTATAACCCATCTTCACTTGAGATTATGAATAGTTTTTAAATTTAAATAATGAGAGAAATCATATTTATGAACATTCATTTAATTTTCTAAAGTTAAAATCTTAAAGAAATGAATGTATTTTTGAAATATAAATTAAATCTCTTGTTATTTAAATATTATGAATTTTTAGAATGATAGATAATTAAATTTCAGATCCAATGAAAGAAATTTGGATTAATTTGGAGTTATATATTAAAAGATATGATTTTTACAAATTAGGGATTTTTTTCCGGATTTTTAAAACTGTTTTTCCTATTTTATTTTCGATTTTTAATAATAAAAATAAATTAATTAATTAAAAAAAGGGTGCGGGACCCGCGTGGATGCGACGTGGCATGCAAGGCCACGTGGCAGCACCACGCGGACCCGCGCAGCGCCTACGTGGCGCGTATATACTAAATTATTTTATTATTACTATATATAATAAAAGGGTTCTTCAGCCTCGCCTAGATGGGGAGGGTATTAACCCTCTTAAATGTCGGGTATTATATACCCGACATTCTCCTTTCTATTTCTCCGTGTGGGACTAATTCCCACACTTTACTTAACTTGCAGGTGACGTGGAAGCGCGCTGGACGTTGGATCGTGAGATCGACGCGTCGATCTCACGCGTCGATCGCGTGAGCGCCGGACCATTGATCGCGATCAAGAAACGTGCTTAATTAGAGTTATTATAACGGCTGTGATTGACGCGACGTGGCGGCATCACGTGCGCCGATCAGGTGAACACGGACCACCGATCAGATGATCACGCACGTGGCATAAAAACTGGAGCTATAACGGCCACGATTTCACGCGATCAAACGCATCTGGAGCGTTAGATCGCGATCCAACTGGGCAGCTGCTTCGAGGCGTTTTTATAACGCTCACACGTGGACTAATCTGGAGCGTCCATCGAGAATCCAACGGCCACGATATAAGCATAAAATTTCATTCATAAGGCATTTAATCTGGACCGTTGATCAAGCCTAACGCATTGATCGGACGGTTTCGCCCAATTTGGGCTATAAATTGACGAGTTCTTCGTCGTATGTACTCATTCTTGAGAGTTTCAATCTAATTGACCTATCTATTTGCATCTTCTCTTGAATCTCTCTCTTGTAATCACTTCTAGACAAGATTCCGCGTCCACAGAGTGTTTATAAGAGAGATTTCGACGATCGAGCGAGGAGAATTTATCTCTTGAACACAGATGTTCACGTTTGAATTCGCGGAATGAAGAGCCGTCGATCCGGTGATCAATTGGATCGATTTGATCGTTATCTCGGGTTAGAAAACAAGTTTATCCTCTTATCTATCGTCGTGTATTATCAATTTTAGGATTAGGACTTCAATTTAAGTTTAATTTCATTTCAATTTCAATTTGTGTTCTTCACGATTCTGAAAATTTCTTCCTACTTCCATCTTTGATTTCTCCGTGATTACTAATCCAAATCGAGTGATTTTTGATTCCACGGATAGATCTTTGAGTCATCTTTCTAAAAACACCATTTTCCCTAATTTCTCACCTCAATTCATTGTCCAATTTGACCAAATTCTAAAAGATATCTCAAAAATACCTAAATTCCCTGTGGATTCGACCCGTATTTACCATTATACCCCTCAATTCTCTCTTAATTCCCCAAATTGGTAAGTTCGGTATTATTTTTGACACGAGACCGTGTGAAATCGACGACCTTGCAGTCTCGTCTCGTCAACATACATCTCGAAAGAATTCCTCTCGTCGATCTTTTCCTTAACCTTCTGCCGGATTTAGTCCCACTGTCGGATTTGAGTGCACCAACCAGGTGGGGGATGCAGAGGGTGGCTGCTTCTGACTTGCAGGGCTTCTTGAGGTTGGCGAAGATCACCTGCATAGTCTTCAAGACTTCCTCGTTTGTCATCCCCGTTGACCACAGCTCCCTCTCCAGAGCCGCTGCCACCAGGGATCAAAAATCCTCAGATCGATAGATAATTAGATAGAGACAGACCGAAATACAGACGGAAAGACAGAGAAAGCTGAAGAGGAAAAGAGGGAGCAGAGAGAGGTGGGGAACCTTCTCTATATTCCTCGTGAATGTGCATGTAGGAGCACAGACAGAGAGACTGACCAGTTGAGGATCGGCTGAGCTCGTTGGAGACATACTCCTGGAGTGTGTGGTTAGAGAAGAGGAATTTGATGAGCAGTGCGGCCTGGGCAGCAACGTCTGAATTCGGCGACAACAGTAGCTCTTGAATCACGAGTATCCCTCCCGCCTCCGCCAACGCGTGCCGGATTGTCCAGCTGCACGCCACCAGGTTCTACAGCGCACAAACCGCCACCATCTTCATGTCTTCCGTCGGCTAGAGATTGAGAGCAACAATGAGAGAGTGAAAGATTGAAAACTGGAGAGAGAGACAAAAAGATAGCGCAGTCAAACAACATCGTCTCGCTGGGGAGGAAGAAGGACTCACGCAAGGATCATACTCCTCCATCGTCGCAAGGACTCACGCGTGGAAGAAATTCCACGCGCAAGAGAAATTCCTCGCGCAAGAAAAAGGTGCAGCAGCAAGAGAGAAGGTGGAGACGGAAGGGAGAGATGTGTTGTGGCGGTAGAAGAAGAGGGAGAGAGCTTCTCTCACCTCACGGAAGAAGTTCTGCGCCCGCTCGTTCATCCACGCAGAATACCGAAATTTTTTTTTCATTCGGTCCAGGACCGAATTTGTCAGTTGACCGGACCGAATCGGGACCGAGACCGTCAAATGCCCATTTTGATGGACCGACGGTCTCAGTTCGGTTCGGTAGATCGAACCTCGGTCGGTCTTTGTGGAACCCTACACGCGTATCCCGCGCGGAAAAAACTCGCTTTTTGCTCCTTTTTAATTCATTTTTATTATTTTAAAATCGAAATAAATTCAGAAAAATCAGAAAAAAATCCCTAAAAATAGAAAATTCATAACTTTTAATATATAACTCCAAATTAATCCAAATTTCTTTCATTTGATCCAAAATTTAATTATCTATCATTCTAAAAAATAAAAATTGATAAATAATGAGATTTTTAAATTTTATTTCAAAAACACATTTATTTTTAAGGATTTTAAACTTAAGAAAATATAAATAAATGTTTATAAATCATTTTCTCTCATTATTTTCACTTTAAAAACATTTATAATCTTAAGTAAAGATGGGTTATTAATTATTTGTCTTTTAAATCATCATATTTAACCCTAATTTAAGGTATTTTGAGATTATAATTACTTTTTCATGGAATGATAGAAAAATACACATAAGTATGATAACATGCATGGAATTGAAATCATTTATACCCTAATATGCATCAAAAATCATGTTTTATTATGTTAACATAGCATGTTATCACTATGTCAACCTAGATGTTGTCACCTTTCATGAGGACATCGTGTTCTAGATGTTGTTCCAAATGTCCAAGGCACTTCAATAACCTTGGACTGATCAATCGAATATTTATTAAACACTACTTGAAACACTACTTGAAAATGGTTCTCCTGTTCAAAAATGAAATGTTCCAAATGTTCCTGGAAATTAGTGTTCCCATTGGACCATTTGTATCTATAGGCATCCAGATCTAGATTGATGGATCTCTCGGTTCAAGAAAAAAGAGGATCAAATCATTTATTTTTCCAGATCTAGATTGATGGATCTCTCGGTTCAAGAAAAAAGAGGATCAAATCATTTATTTTGACTCTTTTTCAAATTCGATAAATCCTCCACTCCCATCCCTTAACTTGCTCCCTCAAGACTTGCATCATTAGTTGCTCCTTCACCATAGTTACCTTTTACTATTATTCATCCTATCATTGTCTTGTATAAGGGTACTCACTCATGTGCCCATCATCCTATCTCTAACTTTGTTTCTTGTGATTGTCTTTATTTTGCCTTTTATCGTTTTGTATCCTTTGAGTTACTACCCAATATATCTCTTAAAGCATTTTAGATACTTCATTAAAAGGTGGCCACGAACCTTGAGTATTAAGTGTGGAAATGACGCCCATATCAATATATGATAGAAGAGACGAGTAGATGTGTCTATATAGAGAAGCAAGGAAGAAACTAGATGATGGGCCCTTAGGAATAAAAATTATTTCTCCGACTTAGGTTGGAGCATATAAATCATATATGCCTAGCTTGGTGCCCAACAAGTCATAAGATATTAACAATCTAGTTAGGTATGTGCAGTGTTCTAATTACCCCTTTCAACACATTGTCACAAATGAAGTGACTCCTTTTCAACACCTTGCGTAGTAGGTGACACAATACACTATGATTCACTATCGTAAAATTCTAAAAAGTTGAATATGTTGACACAATTGATAGTTTGGACATGCAACCCAACCTGATTAGCTTTTAAAATTCCTAATGTGATGAATGACAATGCCACTTTTAATTTTTACTTTTTAACTTTTAAAGGTTTTGAAGATTGGGGCACGTTGATTTTACCTTTTTCAGATCTGATAGTGACATTGAAATGAGGCTCATTTGACATGCTAACACAAGGAGAGAGAAAATGACTAAGAGATCTCCAACTATTGGCTCAATTTCTAACGATCAAGCAAAAGTTTTGAGCTAAAATTTTGAAGATAGATTTATCCTTCATCCTATCTATCCATACTTTATGATGATTTAAAATATAAGGAAACATAGGGATTTTCACATTTTTTTGCATGCCTCTACTATTGGCTCTCCAAAGGAAAGCGGGCATTGACAAATTATAACATGTGTTTGGAACATCATTTAGAGTGAGTTTCTTTTTTTCTTCTTTTTTTCATTCTCTGTGTTAGATATAAGATGCCTAGTCTTCCGTCAAAATAAGGCCAGTCTTTGATTGCAGCACAAGAAAAATAGATTTTGATATTTTCCTTCATTCTTCATATTTTATTCTCTAATATTTCTATTTATATCTTCATATTTAGATCTTTAAAACATCCTTTCTTTTGCTACTTGTGACGACTCTTGTCTTAAATATTATGAATCATTGCATCGCATTCCACTTATTTCTTCCATTAAATTCATTCACTTTCTTTCTTCTCTGACTTATTGACCTTACTTTTATATGGTTCAACCCCATATTCACTATATATGTGGTTATTTGTGATTAAGGGGAAATCTTATTAATATTATTGCATAAGTTACCCTTAAATTGTCAAGTGAACAGATTCTAGCTAACATATGTTTAGTACAAGAAAGATTATTTTTGTTCTCCTTATCCCCAAAATATGTGATATCCAAATAAAATTCAATGCAAAGATAAACCCTTTGCGAGGGACTTTTTTTATGTACACGACACACCCTCCTATTGAAACAAATACTTGTAAATTGGCTAAGAATAATAAATGTACTTGCAATGTTAGGGAGGGTGATAATGAAGTAGATTAGCTTCCCCAACATGCTCCAATATCAGTTGGCAACCTCCAATATCAATTCATTAGTATCCGAGGACTTGGGTCGAGCCTCCAATGATCATGATTCTATCATTGAATTGAATAGCCATAGTCTTGTAGAATATTAAGGGCACATGTCCTATGGGAGAGAAGCTTTCCATTTTGATAAGATAAATCAAAAAATTCCAAGGAAGCAATACGATGTCTATAAATTCTATGTCACAAAGCATTGATGATGAAGAGAGATGGGGGACTGGTCTTGAATGAACAACATATAACAAAAGGCATGGGGGGGGGGATAAGGCAAAGAGAGTGGCATTACGAAAAGATGATGGAGGGGCATTGATAAGTCACTTTGTGTTGCTAATGCAACACATGATTAGGGGTCAAAAACAAAGTCCAAAATTAATTTATTAATAATTAATTTTAAAAATTAATCAAGGACAAAATCTAGGGAGAATTATCCTTGACTTTGAGATATTTAGAATTCAAGAAAATTTGATGATAAAATGGGGTTAGGATTCATAAAGTAGATTGAGAGATATTTTATAAAGTAGATTCATAAAGTAGATTGAGATGATGAAATGGGGTTAGATTGAAATGGGGTTAAGAACCGAAAATGACACAGATCAAAGTTAAATTGAAAGAGCAACCAAATAGATAAGTTAGAGAGAGAAATCTGCCTACATAGAGAGAGAATGATGAAAATGGATGAAATTCAATAAATCTAGCATTCTAAATTGAAATATACCACTAAATGATAAAAGATTTATGAAAAAAATAGACGCAAAAAGCCCAAAATCATCAACAAAAATAACTCAATCAATCACTGGACATTTCATCTCAACCTATTCTTAACAAACATTTAGTTTAAGCAATGAATTCTCACAATTCTCCCAACAAAATCTTTATTGAAATAGGTCAAAGAGTAAAACTTGACTGCAAAACATATTTTAGTTGAGAGATTTAAGGAGAAATTGTTTACAAGGCTTGATCAATCGAAATTTTTCACTAAATGGGTTTTTTGAGATGAGAGTACCTAAATAGGCTAAGTTGGGTGCAACCATGGGATCAAAGCAAAAATTGAATGCTCAAATTTTTTCATGTCACCCATATAAAGATGAAGCATTATGATTAAGTCATAATGTCACCCTTGGATTTTTCATAGATACTCCAGATGATGCACTGTTGCCAACATATCTTAAATTGCTACTTCATGAGATTTCTCCATGCACCCCTTCCCTAAAGTAATGATAGATAGCTCAAGTTAAATTACATCGATTTTCTGATCCGATGCTCCAAAGGGTGTCATGTCACTTGAAATTTTAGGAATTAATTTTAAGGCTTTAAACAATCAGGAAAAATCTTGAGAATTCCTAAAATTTATTAAATATGTATCTTTCAACGTATAATTCCTTTTTTCACTCAAATTTTCTCCATGGGAAAAGAAATGTAATCATAAATCACTATTAATCTCCTTTCATTTGAGAAATGAAAGGAGAACACATATTTATACATAAAAACCTCAAATTCACTTGAAACCATCAAAGTAGATCAATTCTAAAGTTGATTTAAGATGAAATCTCTTTATATCCTCTTTGTTATTCATAATTATATTAATAGAAATATTTTAAAATTAAAGTATTAATAAATTAATAGAGTATTAAAGATGTTATGACTTTTAAAAGTCAAACTCGTGGATTTACACAAAATAAGCCTTAAAATAATGCATTTTGAGACTTTCTGATATTAAGCATAAAAATGTACCAGAAACATAGTCTTCATCATAAATAAAACTATATGAAATCATGTTATTGCAAGCAAATATTGCATGTTATCAAGAATCTCTCCACCATAGAAGAAGGTGGAATGGGATTATGGGGGCAAGTGACTCATGGGCAATAGACCATAAATAACAAGGGACATGCATCTCATTGAGCAAAATGAAATTTAAGAACAATAATGCAAGTAGAGTGTAGTGTTTCTTTCTGTCACACAATTTAATAGAGAGGTGTAAGAACATGTGGTTTGGTGGATGTTATCATGGTTATCACAAGTTTGAGAGCATTGCTTGTCCAAAGGATCTTTGGAGTGGTGGAATGTTGGGTAATAATCCTTGGATGAATTTTTGGATGATATCGAGGCCTTAGGGAATAGTCTTTGAGGAGATAGATATACAAGCTATTACGAGTATAATCATCAACAAAGACAATATAACAAAATCAAATCGAGAAGTACTGTGGGAGGGATGATATAGGTAAAATCACAAATCTTTGAATATGCTCTAAAAATTTAGAATAGTGGTGAGTCAAAATCAAATCTACAAGGAGGATAGTTAAAAAATTAAAATGAAGGAATATTTTTAGTATTTTTAGATTAAGAAAGCTGACATGATAGATGAAAAGAGGGAGATATACTCAAAAGATGCAATTAATCAATCAAACGCTTCTAAACTCTTTATGAAGATCAAAAACCCTTGTTCGAATGGTGGAAATATGATTTTGGGTTTAAAAACATGAAAATATGAATAAAAAGATTGAGAAAAATGAAAAGATCAATGAAAAGTGATTAAAATATAAAGATTCATGATGAAAACATATTATAGTGATATTCTTCAATCAAACACACCTTGAAGAGCCCATATATTTTTTCAAGACTTGGCATCTTGCATCGAACACAAGGAATAAGAAGAAACTCACCATAAATGATGTTCTATAAATGAAGAATGACCAATCCATGGCCTCTTTCCTCTGGCTAACTAATGCTAGAAGCACATAATGAAATATTTAGAAACCTAATTTTTCACCTCAGATTTATAATTAGCCATTATAAGTATGTGGAGCATGAAATGATGGTCTTGCCCAAACTCTATCATGATCATCAAATATCAAGTTTTTAATTTGGAGAAATCTGAACCATTTATTTATTTTCTCTCTCCTCGTCAATGACCTCCATTTTTGTGCCAGTCAAACAAAAAAGACTTTAAAATATATCTTCATTATCCTCCCTTTCTCTCTTTTCTCCTCTTTTAAACAAAAAAGAATCCACGAGGAGAGTGTCAATGGCAATGCATGTGTGAAAGAGAAATGGGAGAGGGAAGTGTGTGCAAGAAAGAGAGAAATGCATGGTAGAGAGGAATAAGCAACGGTGAGGTAATTTTTAGGTGCGCATGGAAAACTTTTGCACGCGCATGAAAGAGAGAGTGAGAGAGGAGAAATGTGAGTAGATAGAGAGAATAGAGGGATTGAAGAGAGAGTCGAATAGGAAGAGAGAGAGAGAGAATAGGCGGAAGAATTTTCTTCTTCCGTCTATGCGTTCAAGCAAGTGTGTGCAAAAGAGAGAGAGAGAGAGAGAGAGAGAGATAGAAGAGATAAAAGGGAAAGAGGGAGAGAAGGTTACAAATTTAAAGAGGGATAGAAGAGGAAAAGAGGGAGATGGAGAATTCTCTCATCGTGGAAAAGAAATTCTGCGTACAAGAGAAACTCTAACGCACGATAGAAATTCCTCCGTGCAAGAGAAATGGAAATGCCATAAGAAGAGGAAAATGGGTGGCTGATGAGAGGAGGAGGTGGAGGAGAAGAGGGTAAGATGATGAAGAAGAAGAAGAATAGAAGAATGAGAACATCAGCTGCGGAAGAAGACAAAGAAGGAGAAGAAGAAGGCCACGAGGAAGGGTGAGGGGTGTCAGAGTGGAAGAGAGGGGAGGTGGGTGGAGGAAGAAAATGCTGGCCGGAAGACAGGCTTAACGAGAGAGGGGGTTAGGGAGGTATTTTGCTATGCGAGAGAGAATGAAGGGGGCAGACAAACGGAAACTTTTTTCCATCACGAGAGAGAGAGAGAGACTATTCTCTCATTTTTTCAATAAAGAGAGAGAAATTTGGCAGCAAATCATAGGCCATCACGTTACCTATCCTTTTAAATGTTATTTAAAAAATCAAAAAGCTTTCTTGTTTTAAAAAATAATTTCTCAATAATTTTAACCTCTATAAATTCCCTAAAAATTTGTTAAAATCCAAAAAAATTTCAACATCCTCATAGAAATAAATTTATTCAATAAAAATCATGATAACAGCCATTCATAAATATTTTTCATGTCAAGAAAGACATTTTAAATAGGAAATAAATAGAAATTCCATTTGATAATTGAAGAAGATTGTCTTCTTGATGAATCAATGTCATTAAATGCTTATAAAATGTTATTAAATTATGAAAAATTGATAATACTCTTTCGGGTAGGTCTGCCTTTCTGAAGTCACCGAGCTTCGTCACAGATCCATGTACGCACCAAGTAAGTCGCTCGTACCCAAGTCCGAGTAATCTTGCAATGTGAAGAACAATATGCCTCGAGTTGACTTTCAAGTCAACTCCCTAGAGTCGTCCCAACTCACTATGGTTCCCAAGGAATCTCCCCCCTTACCCTCGGGGGTAAGTACAACTCACCCAGAGTTGACGCAAAGTGTGATGGTATATCTAATTATCCTAGTACTTTAATTAAACTTATAAAATAAAAAGCTATAATGAAAATACTAAAACAAACTAAACCAATCACACCAAACAATGACGAGTGATGTAACTATGATATGCGTAAAAAAGATATTTTTAAAAATTATTCAAAATAAAAAAAATTAAGATAACCCCTTGATTTGCTAGTTTGACTTTGACTTTGACTTTCTATTGACTTTGACTTATGGTGACTTTGACTTTTGCCTTGACTTTGACTGTTGCTATTGACTTTGACTTTCTATAGTTGACTTTGATTTTCTATAGTTGACTTTGACTTCTGCAATTGACTTTGACTCTGCAGGTTTTCTCCCTTGAATATATAAAAGAAATGCAATGACACAATAACACTAATAACCCCTAGAGTAATTTTCCAAATATCCTCACTATGAATTGAATGCGTATATTTGATAAATTACCTAATAAATGATAAATAATTCACTGGAAATTAAACCACCTTTAATCTAACCTTGATAAGGTCTCACTAAACTTGAAAGTTTATAATAGATTGAAATATCTAAAAACAAACCGGAAGATATTTATAAATATATATTTGTAATGATTGCTAAATAAGATCTCCGATTATATTTATAAAAATTACTAGATGAGATCTCAGATTATATGAGATTAAACTCAGTTCTAGGCTGAATGATATATTTTCCTTTTTTTAAAATAAAAACTAGAGTCTCTATTTCTCCCATTCTCTTACTCTCTGTTTCTCTCTCAACCCTTCTGCCGCTATTCAATCCCTCTACAACCCTCTCTTTTCTTCCGCCGCGATCAATCCTTCCCCCTTCTCTAGGTTTCCGCTTGTTTGTCCTCTTCTTTGGTCCCCTCGGTGGTCTCTCACTCTCTTCTACCCTCTCTTTCGCAAGCCCATTCTCTCTTTCGCCTTTCAATTTATTTTTCTTATTTGTCTTGCGGTTCCCTTTGCCAGTCTCGAAGCTACTATCCTTTTCAGTTTGTATCATTTTTCTTTCTCTTCTTCTCGCATACTCTCTCCGCCGTTCTCGCTCCTGCGCATCTTATCTTCTATTCATCTTACCAAATTTGACTTCCCCTCTCATCGTCGGTCACCAATATTCTCCTGAATCTCCTCTCTAGTTCCACGGTAAGTCTCATCAACTTCATCTGATTTCTCTCTCACACTCTCTTCCTTTCGCATTCTTCCGGAATTTTCTCTTTCCCCCACTCCGTCTTTTGATTCATCTCGCCTTCTCTCTTAATCCAGCACCCTCTCTTTCATTTTCTCTATCTCCATCTCAACCGCTTGCATCCTCTCCATTTTCTCTCTCTCTTGCCTGCTCTCCCTTCTTCCGTCTTTTCTGAATTCCTCTCTTCTTCTCCCTCACGATCACTCTACGTCTCTCCAGCTTTTATTTTCTGTCTATCTCTCTCTCTCTCTCTCTTGAAATCTCACTTTCTCTGAATCTCCCCTCACGTCTTCTCTCTCTTCCTCGCCTTTTCGATTCTCATCTTCTGCACTTTTGCCTCCTCTGATTCTTGTCATTCCCTCTTACTCTTTCTCTTCATCGAGTCTTCCTCATCAGCCCTAGCTCTCTTTCTCACGCGTTCTCTTCATCTCTAAATTTCTACTTAAGTCTCTTCCGCTTCCTCTTACAATTTCTTTTTCCTCTCTTCGAAGCTCTCTCTCACTCTCTCTCTTTCGACCATCATACCCTTTCCTCTACTGCTCTAATACGATTTCATTTCCATCTCCGAATCTTTCCTCTCTTGAATTCTTTCTTACCTTTCTCACTCATTCTCTTCCACTCATTACCTCTCCCTATTTGTTCCCCTATGTTGCTCCTCTCTAACTAATTAATTTATCTATTTCTCTCTCTCTCTCTCTCTCTCTCTCTCTCTCTCTCTCTCGCCCTAAAGTCCCTATGGATCGACCAAGAAAGCTATATGCCTTTATTATCTCCATCCAGACTTAGTTTTCTTGAGTATAAATA